>JAWPHD010014576.1:0-60433 GCA_037043455.1 Cyrtodaria siliqua
CTGTATGATCATTCCCAGTAAGTGTATAAAAATTATTGGTTATAGGGCAGGGGATCTCACGGTTACTGAAGTTATGACTCGGGGGGCGGGGGGGCAAACACACTCTCATGTTTCACCTCATTGTGGGACCCCCGGGAGGGTCCAAATTATGATCCCAGGGTCCACCATTTGAATAAACTCGGTAGAGGACTATTGACGATGCTACATACAAAACATCTAAGCTGCAAGCCTTTTTTGTTTCGGGGAGAAGAGAAGAACTTTGAAGTATTTTCCTATATACTTCTATGTTGAAAAATGACATTTTTTACCCAATTCATCGGCCATATCTTGTCAAAATGAATAGAAGAGTTATGGGGATTGTTGGATGAAGGTACAAGAATTGATGATGTGAAACTTAGTGTAAAATTGTAATTGCAATAACTTGAGTAGTTTTGAAGTTATAAATTTATTGCACAAAACTTTAAAGTAAAGGACATGTCAATCAAAGGACCGTAACTTGACAAAATGAAAAGAAGAGTTATGGGGATTGTTTGATAAAGGTGCAAACACTAGTATAAAGTTTTAATTCGTATAGCTTGAGTAAGTTTTGAAGTTATAATTTTATTGCACAAAAAACTTTAAGGTGAAGCTTGGGTACGCCAATGCCAACGCCGGCGCCGTGAGAGAGGATAGCTCTAACTAATATTCACTATTCTTCGAATAGTCACGCTAACAATGGCATTTTTTCAGTAAAACAAGGAAGGCAAATAACCTTGGTGTACCGATCCGATTTAGCCTGGTTTTTGAACTTGTCCTGAGCTTTCATTGGTATTAACAATATGTGCAAGTTTGATAAAGATCAAATAATAAATAAAGGGTGCTAGAGCGTTCACAAAGGAAGAAGAAATGGGCATTTTCAGAAAAAAACAAGGGCCATAACTCCCGGGTGTCTACTGCTCCTATTTGGCTGGTTTTTAAACTTGTCCCGAGCTTTTATGGATAAAACAATCTGTGCAAGTTTTGGTAAAGATCAAATAATAAATGAAATTGCTAGAGTGGTTTCAATGGCAGAATATGTGTTTTTCCAGCAAATCAAGGGCATACTCATGGTGAAATTAAATCCGATATGGCTGGTTTTCAAACTTTGTCCGAGCTTTCATTGATATTAATTCATCTGGCAAGAAGCTAATCACCCACTAAAAATCAAAATTCAATTAATATTATAGATTTCTTTTCTTTTATACATTTATAAGAGCGCCCCAGGGCATTATGGATTAGTAAAAATACAGTATCATTGAGGTCCTACACTAGCCACATTGGAATTTAAATGGGGTCGTACGTACCGTTACCAAATCATATAAGGTTATATGGGTGATGCTTTATTTTTGGAGTAAGAATGTTTGTTGTGAAGGGCATTAAACTATTGTTGTTAGAAACCTCGTTGCCCAACCCTTTTTGGCAATTATATATATAATTAATTGGCAAATTCAATTTCCAAGTGTTGAGGTATGGTTGTGAGTATATATAATAAATAGAATATTTGTTGGTTTGTCGTCCGTGAATATAGGATTTATTTTCATCTCAAGTGAGAAAACACAACTATTTTCACTCATGCTAAAGCACTCGTGAAAATATGTCTTCTCACTTACTCAATGAATAAATCCGAGATTCACCTCCAAACAAACAAATATCCTCTATATATATGTAACATGAATAGGAAATATACAACATATCAGGTATCCAGAATAAAGTTTAAAACAGCTGGTTCCAAATGGACCAGCTGTTATTAACTTAATTACTTTATTGTACTAGTTCAAGTTGTATCTGGTTGGTATCGGAAACAACTTTGTAAACTGATTCATACTTTTACCATTGTTTATGGAACCTTTATCAAGTCCAGAAAATCTACCATAACAGAGTATTTGTCAAACAGTGCATATTATTTAATGCAGCAAAGATACATCAACCTGAAACTTTCTTTTAAATTTTTAAATTTTTTTTTTTTTATATTCCAACAATTTGATTAAAAGTAATTCTTTTTTGGCCATTTTATGAAGCCAGCCCCATTCCTTATATCAGTACGTTAGTTTTTTCCCCCAATTGGAATGACCTGTTTTTTTGTTTCCCTAAAGGGACACACAGCAATCTTGAAGTTTTTATAGGTTCAGAGGCATTATAAAAGTCTTTCTGAATGTATTTAGGAAGCTTTTCATTTCGGACTTTAAACCTGAGTTCATATAATAAAAAAACATCTTGAGTTTTATTTTTTCTGCCTATTCTACCATTGGTTGAATTATATGGCACAATATAATAAAACATTATATGCAAAAATAACTTGCGTTTTTTATTATATATAGTGTAACTATTTGTATATAATTAATATGACTGAAAAATTGCAAATTTTGTAACTTTAAACAGTTACAACTATTGGACACAATATAAATGCTTTAATCAGTCCAGCTAAAACCAAAAAACAGGAGCACTGAAGAGTTACCAACTCCAGAATTCATTTACACGCACATTCAATCAAGGGTAGTTTAAGAACCCCGTGAAAAATAAACCTATACTTTTAATCGGCACATATACAATATTTTATGACCTGAAAACCTGGATGGGAGTTTGTTAAACGATTTTGTAGTGTAAATTTTGCTGTTATTTGGCGTGTAGTTTCATTAAATTCTCATAGGCCCAGTGCATGGGTGTAGCCAGATCTTTTTTGATGTGCAGGCCCAGACTATTTCTAGTGGGGTCCGGGCATGCTCCCTTGACATTTTGGAAAGTAGGATGTCTCTGGGTGCATTTTGGGCGTAAATTTAGATATGAAATTAAGCCAAATTCACACTTCAATCAACATTCAACAAATTCATACACTAGTATTTCATTGTTATATTTTTCAACCATGTATGTGGAATATTATGTGCAGGCCCGGCCTTTTTGGTCTAATAGGATAGCTAGGCTACTGCAGTGTGAGATATTTTTCAATAATTACCGAAACTAAATCAAATATTTAAGAATATCAACATGGTCTACTGGTGTGCGATACAGTGATTTCAATCTATTTAGTTATTTACCATCCGTGTCCAACTTTGACGCTTGTATACTACTGCACTATAAATACCGATGTCTACACTGTTTTATCTTGACACAACATTATAGCTGTCAAAATTGAAAGTATTAAAGTTTGCCATTGTTTCTGTTGTTGTTGAATGTGTTTAATGGCTCATCAACACAGTATAGGTTATTTAGAGCCGCCCCAGAGAGAGGGGAAGGATACATAGGAAACCGGGAACTGTGCCCTACTCTTATTATCGAACAATTCATATGGTTCTTTACGTGCTCGGAGGATAGGACCGATACAACGGCGACCGACCGGTTTACGTCCCATCCGACTGGACGGGAGCTAAGGTAAAGTGTCTTGCCCAAAGAACACACCGACGAAACTCAGTGGCACCAAGGAGGATTGAAACCTGGGGCCGTCCGGTTTTACAAATCCGCCGCGCAAACCGACTGCGCCATACGCCAGGCCAGAATCCTAAGGATCTTAGTTGATGATGCTTGAAAAAAAACATAGATAAATAATTCATGTTATTTTATGTGTGGTGAACTATACTGGGTTAGACATACATCACAGTAACATGTATTGCCCCCCCCAAAAAAATTAGTTGCCCAGTCATGGCTGTACGTGTCTCAATGCCAGTAGTTCCGTGTTTTTTTCGGTATTTAAAATAAATTTTCTTTTATTTTAAATTCATGAGAATGTGATTGAAATAAAATTTAATGTTGAGAAATGGTGATTCCATGGTTTACATAATTTATTTTCCTATGCCCAGTGTAATTTGTTAACACTACAGTGTTCCTCTTGGGATCCTTTTGGGAGGGGGCAGAGCCCATTAAAATTAGTAAACTAAATTGGGAAAATTAAACAATTGGAATTGAATTTGGGTTTTAAGGCTCACCAACACATGAAAGGTTATATGCGCCTAACAGGAAATGAACATGCCAGCTCATCTCCATTTACATCGAAGATAAAATATGGAGAATGGACCTAGAACCTTCCCCACAAGCAGAACTGCAGAGTTGCTGCAAATTCTATTTTACGCTGGAACCACTTTTTTATTGTTTTTCTGCCACTGCTCTAGTGATTTGAGCGAGATGGCACCTGAAACAATGCAGGTGTCCATGATGACCCTTTAATGAGCAATGAACAAAAAATGATAAAATGAACATGAATTTGGTGGGGGTTCTACCCCTCTGCCTTCACCTCCAACAGGGATCCTGCAGTGGCCCTAATCCTTTGCCCCGAACCAAACGGGGACCAACAATTATGAATTGTAAGAAATATATGTTTTATGATATTTATATTGATACAGACTTGTTTTACTTGCAAAGACATGTCCCAATCAAGCCTAAGACAAAAAAATGACGGGGGGGGTAATCAATTATAAAAATCATTTGGACAGTTTTTTCCAATTGGCACAAAACATACTAAGCATTGAGATGTAGGAAAAGTCTGCATTAAAGTTCACTATGCCATACCTGATTTAAAGTTTGTCTTCCTGATTCAATGTGAATTAAAATATCAGTCAAAGAAGCGTAAAATGGCTATGAAATATACGCAAATGCACCCATGACATATCTGGGCAAATACAAAATCCCGTGGGAGCATGACCCTGGACCCCCACTACCGGAGGGTGGGAGTGCGCAACTCAAATTTGGACACAGCTACGCGCCGTGTGATAGATGTGCTATGAATTCAGATCATGAAGATGATAAGCTGAGTTTTCGAGTATTTTATCACACTTTTTTTTTAGCAAAAACCCTCCATTTTTTTTAATTTGTGAGTATCATTACTCCATCAAACTTAATACAAAAACTCATAACTTTTAAAATCGGTGAGTATTATATGATGTGTAGGTGTCCTCTGGAACAGTTTATTCCATATTTACATGATGAAAATTGTTCAAGTATGTGTCTATTAATAAGGTCATTCTTTGTTTTACTTAACTTTCCATTTAATCAGAATAGTTGTTTATTTAAAGGTATTAATTCCTATCACGATTTTGTAAAACATAAACCTATTTAAAGCAACTATTAAACTCTGAATGAGTTCCTTTTTACCCATTCATTTTGAATCTGTAGAGTAAATACTCACTGCAGTCAAAAATTATCTACAGCTCTGATGAAGTTTTAAAAACCAAGTACAACAAGAGCTGTCAGATGACAGCATGCTCAGCTCGTTTATTTATTGGGAAACTAAGCATTTTCTGAGATATGGACCACTGAAACTGGCTAGTACATAAAGGGGCATAACTCTGGCAAAATAGGTTGCAAGAGTTATGTGACTTCTTCTGCGTGAATATGTTATCTACTACCGAATACATGTGTGAAGGTTTCACTGAGTTCTGCCAGGCAGGTTTCTGAGGATATAATATTGCCATTACTTCTTAAGACAAAGTTTTAAAATCTTTATGCAAAGCTCTTAAGATGGTACACATTACATATTAACAAATGGAAATTAACTATTATTAGCAACCTGGTGCAATCAGTATTTAACTGTATGCTCCAGTTTTTCTGTTGAAGGCAGATTTATTGCTTGGACTTAATTACCGAATCAACTAGTTTTATAAAGATAAAATCACTTTTCTGAAAGCATTCGTAAGTAAGTTATTTATCATAAAGAGCTTATTCTGCATCAAAGGGGGGAAATATTCATTCAAGGTGGGGTCTACAAGGGATTTGTTTAAACACAGAAACATTTCTCTGTCCATGTACGCGAAAGTTTTAAAAATTAGGCCAAGGTTTCTTTTGGCCTTAGATACGATACCTTACCCTTATATGATTGGAGAACTTCAGTTTTGGAGTCGAATGTTACTTCTAGGTCTTTTTCGTATATTACCTTGTAATTTCTTCTATTCTATTCTCATTATCTTTAATTCATAACTTTCAGATGACATCATCAAAATAATTTGACCAATCAGTGATCAATGAAAGAAAAAGACCTCCACATTCTGGTAGTGGGTAAACTCGGTGTTTATCCTTGGTGCTCAACTGACTTTAGCCCTTAATAAAACTAGTTTGTAGTGATAATTATATTAAAAGCTTTATTGTTTGTGTACATCTATGTATATTCTTTTGTGTGCTGTCAGATTTTAAAACACGAATATAGATATATTTAATTTATATCATGGTCCCTATATTTTTTTAAAAAAAATAATTTCGATCACAAAATAGTGGTACCGTATTTTACCTTGTATAGTACGTACCCCACTTCTCAGAGGTCAAAACTGGGGTAAAAAAGTTGTTTCCGTGTATAATACGCATCAAAATATTAGTTTTTCCTAGCTGAACCATTCAATGAAAATAAAAGGTTAAAAAAATTAAAAGAAAAATCTCTAATTGCATCACGATAATTATGGCAGAATAATACGGTACAACAACTATCTGAAAAACAATTGTCTGTTAATCTCCCGTTAATTCCAAACCTTGCTGAAAAACCTAGGAATTACACAAAGAACTGACCATGCCATATAAATAAATTGTGTAATCATCGGTCATGAATACACGCCAGCTGAGGCAATGTGTTAACCGGGCGAAACCATTTTTAATTTAGGTGTTACAGGTTCGTCGCTATTGAATGAGAGTGGTCTATTCCAATATCTGTCATAGACCTACACATTTTATTGCGTATTTGTCGGTTAAATCAAAAGACTAACCCATCCTCAAAAATATCAAATAGAGGGTGTCGCTACTTGCGGTCAACTTCAAAGGATTATAGAAAACTAGAATAACCCACTCTACCCATGTTTACTGTAGCTATTTCTGAAGTTTGCAAAACGTGTGAAATTATAACAATTTAGCGGATAACAGCAAAACAAAGGAAAACATGATCATCCTTTATTGAAATTCTGCAACAAATATGCAAACAATTTTTTTATAATAGATGTACACTTTATTCATGTCGCCATCATCGCTTTTACTGTGTCTGCAAGTTCGTCGTCTGGTGCATTTAACATATATGAGAATAGAATTGTACAATACTACGTGTACCAGTCAAATTCATGGAACTCACGTGATATCAAGTCAAGCCGATATAAATAACAAAACAAGGGCCGAATTTCGTTCACTCATTTATTGAAATTCTACAACAAATATGCAGCAAACATTTATATAAAAACAAGCTTTATAATAAACTTTATTCATTTCTAAGTGGAATTAAGTCAATAAATTACTTGTATAAAGCGAGTAAGTCAGGAAAAATAAAGTATTATAGGCATTCACAAATGTCTGTCTTTCGTCCCCGATGCTTTTATCGGCGATTTTCTCCAGTCTGACATCGATTTTCTGCATGTAAAATGCAAGAAAAAAAGCTTATTGTATTTACTTTTTTGTACGCACCCCCCTTTCGGAAACCTTAAAAGAACTAAAAAAAAAACTGTGTACTATACAATGTAAAATACAGTAATCCATTTATTCCCAGGTCTGTGAGGGTCGGGGTGGGCCACCCCTCAACAAACCGTACAGATATAGATGTAATATGCATAATATTTATTATATATAAACAGTTTTCAAAATATTTAGAAGAAAAAAATGCATATCATGATTAGAAACTATATAAATGGGGAGTTTTTTTTTAAATTTCTTTACAATATATTCAAAAGAAGATTTAAAATAACATTTTGATGAAAGGGGCTCTCTGCAATCTGAGGGTCTTTCAAAAGGTTTTATTTGCAAATACACCAGATTGCTGTGTGTCCCTTTAAATCTTGAAAGCATTAACATTTACAAAATTGTCAAAATATTTATTTTGTTACTTTAAGACGCCTTCATTGATAATTGTAAAGATTTTTTTTTCTTCAAAACCCAGCATATATATCTTGTATAAAGAATTGTTTAACGTAGATAAATACAATGCTAACATAATTAACTATGAGTGTTTCAGTTTTTATACAAGATCCACATACCATCTCTGCTGAGTTTCCCTAGTTGACTAGTGTGAAACAAAAATGGTGTTATCCACAATTAAATATATAAAGAAAAGACAAGATATTTTTATGTCAGGGCCTCCTCTGGCCAATTTTTTTCTTGCGCCACCACTTGCGCCAAATGAAAAAAGTTGGAGCCAAATTGGAGAAATTGAAGCCATTTTGCTCTAATGGCCCTAGCGATATTTCTTCTAGAGTTTTATGTATAAATGTATTTTAAATGTGAAAATAAAAGATTTGGTTTATAGCTGGTACACTAAGGAATGAAATGAATAAAACCAAACAATATTAATAAAAATTAGTTATATATATATGTTTTCGAACCCCCAATATCCGGAAAGTTTTTACATAGCATGTTTGCTTAAATCAACTAGCTGAACCTAATGACAGCAGGAATCATACATAGAGGCTTTCATTTGATTGTTTAAGATGTATAGCTAGGCCTTGAGGCTTTTATATCAGTAACAAGTTCAGAACCTGCCGTTTTTTCGTATTTCTGGAACCGCGAAAAACCCATGACATTCCCTTATCTTTAGGTCTTTTTTAATTTATTTTGAAAAGATGAACTGCCATATACATTAAAAACATATTTTGGCAATGACATACACATAAAACCTCCTGGAAACTGATTAATAAACCAGTGTTTTGTGTAAAATGTTTGCATTATTTTTGTGAAATCCAGATTCAGACACCTCGAAGTTATGAATGAACAAAAACAAAACAAATGTCACGTGGATCTAGTCAATCATGTAAAATATGTAAATTAATGAGGTGTTGATTTGTGTTTGATTGGTTAGAACCTGTTTGGCTAGATATTATTCAGTGGTGTAGTACTTTATGGTTGCAAGGTGTTGCATGAGAGACTTGATTACTCCTGAGGCGAAAACGACAGTCATCAGTTGTTATTTAGGGATTTAGTTAATTACCGAAACACTAAAGGTTATCAGCTTTGTTTGTTTATTTAATGTGAAGTGTTCGCATGTGGTAGGTGTCAATTGGTTAGTTATGTTATTTTAGACTACATTCAATGTACACTCGTCACGGTGACTAGTGCTGAGGTCTATTTGTAACAGGCCGATTACAGCAGAGATATTAAACAAGTTTGGCTTTTTGGCAATTTCGATGTCGCCAAACACTTTCGCCAAAGTTTGAAATTTAGAGCCATTTTCTTTTTCCTTTCGTCATTGGCGTCATTGGCGATGCCCAGAGGAGGGCCTGTATGGAGGTGTGACTCTTCAATATTCAGTGGGAACAGCGAGGAACATAATTTAACAGATATAATTACACATTTCTTGGGGTTTTCCCCGGGCTTGATTTTCCCTTTGTCAAAAAAAAAAAGAAGACAAAACAAAAAACAAGAAGAAGAAGGAACAAGCTGGATGTGTTGCAAAGTATAACTCATAAAATGTAAAACAAAAATAATTACTAAAAGCAAAGAAAACCACTGCAAATTGATTAAAAATAAATATACAGATGTAAAATGTATACATTTTACTATTATTTTTCATTTGCAGTGATTTTCTTTGCTTTAAAAGACATTTTATCAATATGCCTTATATGGCAAAAAGGCGCGATGACGTCTTCGTTCGAAGATGGCCGCCTCCATTTATGTTTCTTCGCACATTTTCAATAGGTCATATCTCCTTTATTTTTCAGGGCATTTTGATAATTCTTTCCGATTTTTTCAAGTTTTTCAGAGCCCTTTAAAATAAACTGTGTTTGAAAATAGTACATCAACCCCTTTAAGTAGGGATTTATAAGTCAACCAAGGTTTTTCAAATTTATCAAATGTAAAACTTTCAATTGCGTTTATTTTTTCAGTTTGATATATGTATTTAATTTGTGGTTTATAATTTTCAAACAATGGTAATCTTCCATCTAACTTGCATTTATATATGAAGTATTTTGCATGCAAAATTAGTTTATTTAGAACATTGTCATTATCATACTCACTAGACCCAAATATTATTTCTTTTGTAGTCATTTCTGGTTGGATTATTATATTATTGTCATTGCAAGTAATCTTAAAAATATTCCAAAATGTTAATATTCCGAAATGTTTTGATATATTTACATTCCCAAAATAAATGTGCAATAGTTTTTGGAGACTCTGTGCAAAAGCTTCAGGAGTTATAATTTTTTATCTTCATTTCTGTGGTTTATTTTTCCTGAAACCATTGTAATCTAGTATCTTTTGTACATTTAAAAGGTATTTTGAATAAGTCATTCCAATCTCTGTCTATATTTACAGGGTTTCCCCCAGAAAATTGTGAAGGCATGTTGTTCTGACATTACATTTACCAAACTGGGCTTGAAAAAAATAGTGCCTATTAATGGCAAAATATAAACATACTTTTATGATTTTGGTGCAAAAGGACAAGAATCACCCTAGAAATTCTATTTTTCTTCTTTTAAATCTGTTATTCATGAAAATTAAGAAAATCTTAAGGCATGTTGCTCTGATGAAGGCATGTTGTTTTTCCTTTCTTTTCCAGGAAGGCATGTTGCATGCGACATGCCTTTTGATCCTGGGGGAAACCCTGAAATTTATACCATGGTCCCTATATTTTTACTTTTCATATAGAGATTGAGGACAAAGTTCGAGTAAACCCCTTTATTTTCACCTACAGGATATCTCGACCTACCAGAAGTTGAGCGGATGTGAAAGTTATGAATATAAAATACATTGGATTCATCATCATAATATTTATTACCAATACCAATATGTAGGTGTTTGCACTTTTAAGCATTAAAAGTCATTTGCCATTGTTTAGCCCATTCACATGCGGTGAAAATACTGTCCTGTAGGTCCATTGCACGCTGTGGGCAATTTATGCACGTATAGCATGTATACGGTTTCCTGTCGTCAGAAAATAGTTTTGTGGTACAGGTCGGAGTCTGGGAGGTCATTGATGTAAATAAGAAAAGAAAAAAGGTGACTGCCCTGGGGAACCCCGTTTTTGACATCCCTGAGTTGTGAGACCTACCCATTTACCTTACCCTTTGTTTTCTATTTGTCAAAAAGCCTTCTATCCAGTCAAACCAGTTATGCCCATATATTTTACCTTGCCACTGATAGTGATATTGGCATAGAACAGACGTATAGAACAGCAATGTCAGAGTGACATCGCAAATGCCGGACGTTTGTGCATCCCTGTAGTAACTTAGACAAATTACGCAGTCATAGTGTGTTGATGAAATATAGAGCTGCTGGTTCACATCGATGATGCTGAAACTGTCACTGGCCGGGAGGGGTGACGGAAGTCAGAACATTTCGGAAAAAAACACTATTTTTTTAATTACCTTTGACGTGTATATCATCCACAATTGAAAGAGTCTCTCTCCAGTGTCTAATTCGTCCATCTTGTGAAAAACAGTCTCTAATGTCTACGGAATTTGCAATTTGTTCAATTTCCTCATCAATTCGTTAATAATTTCCCCATTTTTTGCGTTGAGTCTGAAGGTATTCCGTGTGAAGAAAATGAGAATTTTGATTGGTTGATTTTAGTCCGGATAAGTTAAGCGCTTGGAAACATGCATTTCCGGACACTGACTTTCGCTTTGACCTTTTTTAAGAGATCTGCAGGAGGAGCATATTTTTTTGTCAATTTGAATGTATTTCGTTATTTTCGGTAATGGAAACTGACGTGAATGATTCATGTCATTATGAAAACAAATCCGAAGATGGAAATGAGCACATCAATAATTGTGTCATTGAAGTTGTGTTTGCCTTAAGTGATTTTAATGCAGTGGGCAAAAATCAGGTATGGAAACATAAATTTCAACAAATTATGAAAAGTTTCATGATTACTTACCTTCCAACATTGACTGGAACCACCTGGAAGATAGTGTTGTGCGTGCTTAGACAGTGGACGGCTCCAGGAAAGCCGTATTTCATTGGAAGTAGTGTTTTCCCATCTCTCTCCGTTGCGTACAACTACACGTATATGCCAGATCCAGATATAAGTAGCTCCCTACACATAGTAGAGTCTGCTAGTTTCTATCGCTCAGCCATGATGATTATAGCTTCTTCCTGTATTTTTGTATCAAGGTCAAAATCACTAATCTTTAACTACGATTGTAGCTAGGTGTAATATGACTCAGTTGTGGGGTCTGTAAATAGATAGGTTTATAAGCGCATTACTACTGTCTTGCCGCAGAGTTAGCTTTTATGGTGATAACGGTAGAGCGTCCACTTCACCTGCAAGGGGTCCCGAGTTCAAACCCGCTGATTTCACCTGCAAGGGGTCCCGAGTTCAAACCCGCTGATAGTGCAAAAAAAAACATGTCTACGAACGGTGAGACGATTTTTGATAGACGCCATACACTGCATCTATAAACGTCCGTATGTAAAACAAAAAAAGCACCCAAGATGTCAAATAAATGAGACTAACCCGCTGAGTGCCTAAATATTTAAGTGTAATTTTTCCAATCCGATACATTGGTGGAGAATCTGGGTAGGCATTGCATGAGGTTATGCCCAGATGCCTAGATCATTATCATTGTATAGATGTTGTTGTCTATATGGCCTATATGTGTTCTGTGATATTTGAAGGTTTCAAATATCAAAAATAAAAAGGTTGGAGGTTATGTAATAGGACTCAGTTGTGGGGTATGTAAGCAAATAGGGTTATAAGCGCGTTACTACTGTCTCGCCACAGAGCTTCACATGCAAGGGGTCCCGAGTTCAAACCTGCTGAGTGCCTAAATATTTATTTGTAATTTTTCCGTTCCTATTGCACCAGGTAGTAGTTCATTTAGCTAGGAATATGGTACCATATCCCTAATTCTTTATCTAATTGGTAAATTAGATAAAGCCAGATCCTTAGGAATACTACGTCTGTAGGACCAGGGATACGGAAGTATTAACGGTAGTCTAATAAATTGGACTCAGCTTTTTTGATATATATATATATCATATTTATATATTATATATCATATTATATCATATTATAATTATATCATATATCATATTATATATCATATATCATATATATATCATATATCATATTTAAATATTATATTATTATAAATAATTTTATTATTATATATCATATTTATATATCATATATCATATTTATATTTTTGATATATATATATATATGTATCCTATTCTGATGTTCAATCATGATCATGAAAACTGCAAGTATCAATGCACGAATATGCTCGTCAAATAACAAATAATAAAAAAGAGCATAATCACATATTGATAATTGCAATTTTTATACCGGTAATTACATGCAGAAATATTAAACATCACAGTATTAAAACACAAAGGAAGAAACAAGTTAGAAAGACAATGATAAACTTAAGCATTCATATTATTTTCAGTGATACTTGGGTCTTTATTGCGCACTGTATCACTTGACATTTCACTTGACAGCTGTCTTGTATGTTTTTTACTGGAGGCTGCCCCATCTAACAATACTTGTTGGGGTCGTTTACAACGATATGCCTTTATCCATTGTGTGAATTTTACTCTTATTAACTTAATGTAAAAGCTTGTGTAACAGCTAGACCACCATGTTGAACAATGTCATAGGCCTTACTGAAGTCCATGATGGCAATATCAAATTGATGAATGGTTGAACATCAAGGATAAAGACCAAGTTTATCATCTACCAGAATTTAGAAGAGTGTCAAATTTCTGCTCCCTGATTGGTCAGTTTATTTTAATCAAAACTATGAATAGTCATGCATGCTTCAGTTAATTGAGGTAGCGCCGTGGTGTAATGGTTAGCATTGCGGCTTAATAACCCAGGGATCGCGCGTTCAATCCCAGCCCGGACCAAATTTGGGTTAATTATCGAAATATTTCAAAAGTATTTCCTACCTTACCAGTCCTTCGGATGAGACTTTAAACCGAGGTCTGCTCGCTAAAATGCTTAGTGCAATACAGCGAGGATAAATAAACGCTTATACACACACACACACACACACACACACAGTTAATTGCCATGCTGAGTTTTCTATCTGTTTGCATTCCATGAGTAAGTGATACATGTTCAATACCTATTTTCTCTTTTAACACACCTGGACACCTATCAACATATCATTTAGCATTTTTTCTACATTTTTCAGTTATCCTTCACAAAAGGTCAGCAAATAACTGTTCTACAAAAGTCTAATGATGATTGGTGGTGGGCGGAGCTAAATGGTTGCTATGGTTATGCACCAGTTAACCACCTGACATCCACGCAGCATGAACATGAACCATGGCAAGATGATGAGTATTTTGGTAACTATGGACACCTGGTAGGTATATTAGTTGCCAATCCCTGCGCTTTAAACTCCCTATTCTGCCATCAGCAGCCAAATGTTGTTGAAATTGTTCACCGTTTCCAAACCTACAGACAACAAGGTATATACATGATATATAACTTACATATTTTGAGAATCGAAACTCTATAGACACAATAATTATAAAGGGCTTTACATTACGTGGTCATGCCTTAATTCCATTAAGCGATGCGAAAGCTTATATTAGCAGGATTTTATAACGGATATTTCGACAATAAAACATGCTTAAAACATTTTTTACTGAAAAAAATGCAGTAACCTGTTTAAAATTACCTGTTAAATGTTATAATTTTACAATATGCAAAATGTTTCAGCTGAAATTAAGGTTTTATTTCCTACTCCAGACAACCCCGTTTTCACTTTTTGGAGAAGGGGTTGGATGGGGTATGAAAGTTAATACTTGGACCACGTAATGAACTATCCAGACCGAACACCAAAACTGAGGGGTTGAATTAAAAGTTAACCAACTCATAATTGATTTTATACATATTTAATCATGGGTATTTTAAGAACCCATTAGTAAACTCTATACCTTTAATAGGCATTTCAGCACTTATACATTATTATATGACATGAACACCAGTCCTGGATAGAGTTTTGATAAACGGTTTTGTAGTGTAATTTTGCCATTGAGGGGTTAGTTTCTTTATAAAATCTTAACTTTTTAGTGGAAAGAGATATTTTGATTTGGTTTTCAGTTTTGTAATCAGGGAATACAGCTGAACGTGACATGAACACCTGGATAGAATTTTGATAAACGGATTTGTAGTATAATTATGCCGTTATTTGGCGGGTTATTTTCTTTAAAAAAATCATATCTTGTTAGTGAAAAGAGATATTTTGATTTGGTTTTCAGTTTTGTAATCATACAGCTGTGATGTAAATTTGCCGTTGTTTGGCGGGTTAGTTTCTTTAAGCAAATGTTACTCCTATCCATGTGTTTATCCCCTAAAGAAAATATTTCGGGGACATGGCGAATGCGTCCTCCTGTGATATACCATCCCTGTGTCTGTAGATGGGATCTTGTCTGATCTGAAACTTTGATACTCTTCAGAAATTACACCATGAGATGCTGAGTGACAAACCAAGGAACCTGGCTTACATGAATGCCATCGTCAGCAATGCTAACAACTTGAAAGGAAAGGTAGGTAAATCAAATCAAAAGTAACTGCGAGATGGCAAAAAAACAGTTGGTACAAATTTGCTACAAACGGGTATTGTTTACGTAACAAATATATGCCAGCAATGACTAAAATGAGGTGTTTCTTTAAAAGCCTTCGGACATGATGGTAATTTACACGAAATGCAGATTTGACATTAAATATCATAGGCTAATAATTAATCTACACAAAGTCTGTATAATCTTTGATACATTTGAAAAATAATTAAGCTTTAAAGGCTCTACCACAAAAAAAAAATTTAACCATCGTTTATGGCCTACAATGTGCTAAAAATGACATAAAACACCATTCAAACAAACAAATTTAAAGGGTCATTATGTTGAATCCGAACTTCATTTAAATACAAATTGTTCTTTATTTGACAGGTTGTGTTAGACGTAGGCTGCGGAACTGGGATACTCAGTATGATGTGTGCCAAACATGCTGACCCTGCAAAGGTAGGTCAAGGCCATAAATAGGTCACACTTTAAACATGAACAGGTAGGTCAAGGCTTAATGAGATCACATTTAACACTTAAAAAAGTACATCAGGGTCGTATCAAGTTCATATCAAGGTCACACTTTGACCCTGAAATGGTATGTCAAGGTCAGGTGGATGCCAATTATTATCCGAAGGCAGACGGATATTAATTTGGTGTTGTCCGTCCGTCCGGAGCCATATCTTCATAATTACAGGTGGGATTTTCAATACATGTGGTAATAATGTTTATCCTGATAGTGGGATGAGACGCGGCTATTTTTTCTGGAATCGCCCCAGTAACGCCAGAGTTATTGCCCTTTAATTGATAAAAATTGCTCAATTCTGTCCGTCCACAGCCATATCTTGATAAACGCTTGTTTGATTTCATTAAACTTGATTATAATGTTTATCCCAATAGTGGGATGTGACGTAGCAAATTTATTTCGGAATCATTCTAGTAATGCCGGAGTTATTGGCCTTAAATTGATAAATTTCCCCTTGAATTATTCAGGTAGTGGATTCAAATCTCACTGGAGGCATATTTTTATGCCCAAAAAGGATGGCATATAGTAGTCGCACTGTCAGTCCCTTCATTCAGTCGTCCGTACAGTCGTGTCCGGTTTATAACTCCAACTATAATGGACGGATTTTCAAATAACTTGGCACAATTGCTCGCCACAACAAGACGACATGTCGCGCACAAAATCCAGGTCCGTGGCTCCAAGGTCAAGGTCACACTTAGAGGTCAAAAGTTCAAAATGAAGTGCTTTCGTGTACGGTCAATAACTCTGACATTCATGGACAGATTTTCAAATAACATGGCTCAAATACTCACCACAACAAGATGACGTGTCAAACACAAAATCAAGGTCCGTGGCTCCAAGGTCAAAGTCACACTTAGAGGTCAAAAGGTCACATTGTGTCCCGTCAATAACTGGCATTCTTGGTCGGATTTTCAAAAAACTTGGCACAAGTACTCACCACAAGACGACGTGTCACGCAAAAAATCCAGGTCCGTGGCTCCAAGGTCAGGGTCACACTTAGAGGTCAAAGGTCAAATCGTGTCCGGTCAATAACTGCATTCCAAAAAAAAACGGGTTTGCGTACTAAGGTGGTGAACATTTGTGCAAAATATTATTGAAATCAGATGAGGCATTAACCAGAGTTATGGGACCGGACGGAAGGACAGACGGACAACGGCAATTCTAAATCCCTCTGCCTAATCAGCGGGGGATAAAACGTGAAGTTATGTAGAAATGTTTAAATTTTATAAGTGTCAAAGTGGAATAATTGTAAAAAATAAATACATGTAGTCTGATGTAACGGTAGTCAGAGTTTCTATGTATTGTTTTAAATTCCTTAAAGATAAATGCTTTTTAAACACAATATTGATAATGGTAATAAAATTTGATAAAATGCCATTGAGAGAACGTAATAATTATAACTATTCCACTGTAATATGTGTATTCATTCTCTAAATGAAGTGTTTATTTGTACTCTTCTCTGAAATATTGTGTATTGTATTCCGCCTTGTTTAGGCAATAAACATGTAAATGTTACGCAAAATAAAATATTGAAATGATTTGAATTGAATTGATGAAAATAATTGTATGGTTTGATAAAGAGATGTCTGTGGTACATAGTTATATAATCTCTTCTATTCGTAAATTTATGAACGGCCTTTGATGGTTACCATGATGTAGTGTGATAAAAGGTTTCAATTTAATATCATGGTAATCAAAATACTAACTGTTCAATTGTACTTACAGCACGGATTCTATTTATTATCCGATTACATCTGATATATATCTATTTCATGTATGCATGCTAATTGTTCTAATATATGATATAAATAAATTAATAATAATTATCGTTTGTCGTTATATACATCCTTCATACTCTGATAATTATACCGATAATCTCTATTAGATACGTTACTAAACTATTAATTGCTACTTTCGGTATTCTCCGTACTGCGCACCGGCTGTTTTCGTTATATTTCGTAATGTACGGTACGGTACGACTTTTACTCCCAACCTCATGTAGACGCTTGTTTACGTTATTAGACATATGCACATAATTTGTACAGGATCAAATCCCTTCATAAACAGCATATAACTTAAACTTAAGTTACAATCACTTAATCATGATCATGTTAATGTTTACCAAGGCTTACATATTTATCCATATGTTGTCATTACTCAATATACGGATCTTTTGCCCATTTACAGCCTTGCAAATGGTACTACTTTTATCGCACTGTAAGCTGGTGCTCTTTGATTTCTAGTAGAAATGTGCCAGAATTCCCACTACTAATAGGACAGTTACCTGACGGCACCGTCCAAAAAATCCGAACACATTTCTTCCACTCGAGGATAATACATCATTTGGCGAGGGGATATCAGTTCATCGAATTGGCTTGTTAGTATTTATTGCGTATGAAATAATTTGGTCTGGAAAACACAAGAAATCAGTTTCATACTGTGTTCATATTGCTGCCAGTTTTACATATATTGTTTGGGGCGCTTGTTTCAGCCAAAGGTTTTTCTGCAGTAACTTGAGCAATTTAAATAATATGTACATCAGTTATATATCATTGGAACTGTCATTTTTAGTGGTAAATAAAACTACTTTACTTTTGAAAATCGGTTGAGAAATAAATAGTTTACCACCAAAAATGATTTTTTGATGGGGCTTTTCCTATGTAAATTCCTTGCTGGTGGGACAGCAGAAAATTAAGAAATTTCAAATAACTTCAGTAATCCTTCATATTTTGCTATAAAACTTTCAGGGTGTCTTAATTTACTAATATCCAACAATTTAAAACAATTTTTGGATAAAAAATCTAAAAAAAAAAAAAATCAAATGTTTCATGCAGCAGAATTTTGCATTGAAAATGACCCATCAAAAATATCTTTCGCACATGCAATTTTTATTTGTCAACCGATTTTGAAAAGTAAGGTATTTTTAATTACCACTAAAAATATCTGTTTCACTGATATATAACTTATTTAGGTACGAGATGTATTTTGTCTGGTAAGCCCTAAAAACCTTTGGCTGAAACAAGCGCCCCAAACAGTAGTTCAGTAAGCTGTAATTCAATTGCAAAACAAACTTCTCATAAACATATTAGAGACATTAATATTTAGGATTTAGAGAACAAACCATGCAAATGTTTCAGACTAGAATTTGAAGATTTTCCTTATTTTGTGTTGGTGCACCATAAAACCACGATTCAATTTTATCAGTTTATTCGCTTTTGGTCCTTTTGATAACATTGTCACAATTTGACCCAGAATTTGGCAGATGTTTTATTAAATTTACTTTTGTTCCTTTGTATTGATTGTAGCAATATGACACAGAACTTGGAGGATGTTTTTATTTGCTTAATTTGTTGCTTGAATAAGATCGTCCCAATTTGACCCAGACATTGAAAGATGTTTGTACTTACTTTTGACCTTGACAACTATGATTTTGGACACATTTTATCTATATTTTTTGCAAAAGTGCAGCAACAACCCATTTATTTTATTTTCTTCTGTAGGTGTATGCAGTAGAGGCCAGTAATATGGCCAAACACACTAGAGAAGTCATCAAAATCAATGGCTTATCAGCGAAGATAGACGTGCTACACGGGTGTGCTGAAGAAGTGGATGTTAGAGGCGAGGTTGATCTCATTATATCTGAATGGATGGGCACTATTCTACTGGTAAACTTGTTCTCATCCTCTAACCCATGTAGATTCTCAGAGTTTGCAATTAAGAGAGTAATTTGTGAAGTAAAGAATTGAATTAAAGAATGGAAAGAGGGTGACAAAGTTTGTAAAACAAATCTTCACTGAGGCCCAATAAATAACTTAAACCTTATTCAATTGATCACACTGTACCAGCAGAGGATTGTCTAGATGTTCGATTTGTCCGGCATGGAAGGGTCTTGTTTATGTCTAGATGTTCGATTTGTCCAGCATTGAAGGGTTTTGTTTATGTCTAGATGTTCGATTTGTCCAGCATTGAAGGGTCTTGTTTATGTCTAGATGTTTGATTTGTCCAGCATTGAAGGGTCTTGTTTATTACTTGAAGTACATCTAAAAGAGCTGTTTTCAAAGTCTGTTTCTAAATTTAAATTACATTTTCACAATTTTTTTCTTGATTCTAAATTTAAATTACATTTTCACAAGTTTTTTCTTGATTCAACCCTCTTCCACTAAATAAATAATAAATGGTTTAAATGACTTCCAATAATATATTGGTATGACAACAAAATAAAAGAATAGGAAAATGTCATTATTTATAAGTTCCTTTCCTTAATTTCTTTAAAAAAATATCTTTCTTTCCAAATGCAGAAAGACAACTTTGTCTTTAAAAACAAAACATTTCTTTTTCGTTTGAATTGAGTTGTGTTTGTTTCAGTTTGAGATGATGATAGAATCTGTACTAGTGATGAGAGACAAGTTCCTAAAGAAGGATGGAACAATGTGGCCATCGTCTGCCAACCTCTTTCTGATGCCAGTGTCTGCACATGCTCAGTACACCAATAAAATGGAATTCTGGGATACCCTGTTTGGATTTGATTTCTCATATTTAAAGTGAGTTAAATACATGTGTAGTATTTTAGCTTGGGGAATATAATCACCAGAGTGTAGTCCGGCAGGTATAAAATATTTAGTGATGGGCTGTTCTGCAGTGGGTTTGTAATGTAGATGCAAACACGTTTGCTCCATATTTGAACTTTCAATGAAAACATACGTTGTGGATGGCTGCTTTGATCGAAAATATGACAATGGAAACAAAATGTGTGTCTGGGGAAAACATAATTGGGTCAAGATATATCAAGATTTGCAGTATTTGCAAGATGGCAATATGGAGGGACCATGTTTGTACCTACATCATGTGACTGGTAAAACCCAACTTAAAGGGGTTGATGCACTATTTTCAAACATGATTTATTTAAAAGGGCTCTCAAAAACTTGAAAAAAGCTGAAAGAATTATCGAAATATCATGAAAAATAAAGGAGATGTGACCTATTGAAATTTTGCAATGAACATCAATGGAGGCGGCCATCTTTGAACGATGACGTCATCGCGCCTTTTTAACATATATGGCATATTGACAAAATGTCCTTTAAAGCAACGAAAATCACTGCAAATTGATTAAAAATAGACATACAGATGTAAAATGTATAAATTGTATGCTTATTTTTCATATGCAGTGATTGTCTTTGCTTTAAAAGACATTTTGTCAATATTCAATATATGATAAAAAGGCGCAATGACGTCATCGTTCAAAGATGGCCTCCTCCATTTATGTTTCTTTGCACATTTTCAATAGGTCATATCTCCTTTATTTGTCACGCCATTTTGATAATTCTTTCAGCTTTTTTCAAGTCTTTTATAGCCCTTTTAAATAAATCGTGTTTGAAAATAGTGCATTAACCCCTTTAAATGTATTAGAGCTCCGGATAATGACTAACGGGTATTTGCATTTATGGTGGCACAGGTGAGGGTTGTGATTGGGAAATTACAATCACTCGTTCCAGGTGGGGTTTAAAACCATGGGAACGATAGCTTATATTCTTAAATGGTATTGCATAATTACAGCAAAACACTTCAATTTTTAGTTCTACTGATCAAAGATCAGCAGAGCTTATGCCGTGGTGCGGTGTCCGTCTGTCTGCCCGTCCGTCCGTCTGTAAACTTTTTTTTGTAGCGACTACTCCTCTGAAACTTCTGGATGGATTTTCATGAAACTTTACAGAAATGTTGCCCATCAAGTCAAGTTGATTCTAAACAAAAATTCATGTTGATGTGAAATCCAAGATGGCCGCCAAAGCTAAAAATAGATTTTTAAAAATCATATTTGTAGCGACTACTTTTTGAAAACTATAAGTGATATTGATATGGGACATTTTCTAAAATGATCAGCATGACATGATGTTGGTCCTTGTCGAAAATCGTTTTGATTCGACGTTAAACATGGCTGCGCGGCCACTTTTGTTTACATATAGTTATATAGTAAAAACTTGTAGCGACTACTCCTCTGAAACTACTAGACGGATTTTCATGAAACTTCACAGGAATGTTGCTCTTGATGTCTAGTTGGTTCTAGCAAATTTTCAGGTTGGCCAGAAATTCATGATGGCTGCCACGGCTAAAAATATATTTTTAAAAGACAAGTTTGTAACGACTACTTCTTGAAAACTGTAAGAGATTCCATGGCTAAAAATAGATGTTGGTCCTTGTTGAAAATTGTTTCTAATCAACATCAAACATGGTTGCCAGTGGCCATCTTTGTTTACATAGAGTTATATATAAAAACTTGTAACGACTACTCTGAAACTACTTGACAGATTTTCATGAAACTTCACAGGAATGCTGATATAGCTTTCAGAACCTGCCAGGAGAGCTTCAAGGTCATTGACCTCTTGTTAATTTTATATATCAAGAATTTTTGTTTTCATACATCAAAACAAACCAAGTGTGTACAAACTTGAGAGACGTCTTTAATTGTGTGTAAAATAAGAATAAAACTTGCAAATTTAAATAAATTATTTTTTTGCTAGAGTTATTTCCCTTTATGGGAAATATATATCCGTATGCTTTCATACTAATTAAGCAAGATTGCCATTTATTGCACCTCGCACAAAATCCTAGGAATTTCATTGGATTAGAGCGGTCACATGTTGACCCTCTATTATTCTATAGTGGGTCAGTAGATTTCATAGAGGGTCACTAAAACAATATTGACTACAATTGCGATTCAGAGTTTAAATTCGCAAATAGTTCTTTAGTAACAAACATAATCAGTAAATTAAAAAAAAAATTAAACCGTATCGGTCAGCGTCATGATGTCAAATTGCGCGAACGTCTCAATGACATTGACGCTCCATTAAAATGGGTTTACTATCGGTGTTTGCCTTAATGCTCGATGCAATAAATTATTGGGTTTGTTACTGACACCCTACAGAAATATGTGGGGTCAGTCAGATATATAGGGGGACCCGGCTATTGCCTGGCACCCTATAAATCATACTGACCCCACATATTTCTGTCGGGGGTCAGTAACAAACCCAATAACTAATAGTGTCCCTTTAAAATGCATTAAGATATATTTTATAGCCTTTACTTTTTACACCCCATTTTCCACAACGCAAGAAAAGATGAATATCCCATTAAGTTAGAAAAACATCTGGGGCCCATTTTATGAAACCTCTTACGACAACGTTGATCGTAAATCAAATTATTAAATTTTTTGCTATAGGTTATGTTAAACATATAAAATAATTTTCATTAACCTATCTAACACATAAATTGTTTATGCAATATTTCCAACCTTCATTGCTTGCTTCAAATGCTTTTAACGAAAATGGTTTCTAAGGTATTTTATTTTGACTTACGATCAAAATTATCGTAAGTTGTTTCACAAAACAGGGCCCAGGTATGTATGTTAAATTTAAATGTTTTTGTCTTAAAACAAAATGAATGATCAGGGTCAGAAAAATGTTGCGCTGTAAAACTCTTATTGAGTTTATCTCAGGCACTGCATGCATTAAATGTATTGTATCAGTGAATTAGACACTGCAGAATTGTGTGTGAAAATAATTTGCTTTAAATGCATATGCGATAGGAAATAGTTTTTTTGCCCCAGATAAAATGAAATGCAAGTGTTTAGGCAATTCAAACATTAATAAATCCAGTAAGCAATAGTGTTGAAAGGAAAAATGTCAATGATATTGACCAAAAAAGAAAAAACAATTTTACCCCAACGTCATTACTGTATTATTGCTGCGAAATTTCCGACTCGACGGTAAATAACAGTTACATGGTTGGCTAGCTAATATTTACACTGTATTGCATTATGCTTTACTCTCATTGTGACTAAATGTATCACACATGTTAAACATGTGAAATTCGCATTTAGATATTTTTTCTGTGAACAGTATCAAAATACAGAATTTATTTCATCACTGAAATACAGGAACGTTGCGCGTGACGATCTCCTGTCCAAACCAGATCATGACTACGTTCTCCAGAAGAATGACTGCCTCAGCGACGAACAATCGGTATTAAGTCTCGATATGAAAACAGTTACTGTGCAGGAGTTGGAAGAAACAATGTCTCGATTTAATTTTGTGATAAACAAGGATGCTGTACTCCATGGGTTTTGTACGTGGTTTGAAGCGAGGTTCTCTCCCTTGAGTAAAGATGTGCAGGAAGTTGTTCTAAACACCGGTCCGGATCACGAGTGAGTAATACTTAACATAAACAATAACCTTTCAGGATCTAAGTCGTACAAAGAAACGCAATAACTCAAAATAGTACAGTCAAACCTGCTGAAGAAACCACCTCTATTAAGGGACCACATGCTTTAAGAGAACAGTATTCAGTTCCCAAGTGTACTGTTAAATTAAAATGCACCTGTAATAAGAGACCTCCTGTGTTCAGAGAACACTTGCTATTCCATTTAGTGGTCTCCTGATACAGGTGTAGTAAGAGGCCACCTGTGTTAAGAAGCCAATTTACTGTTCCATTTAATGGTCTCCTGATACAGGTGTAGTAAGAGACCACCTTTGTTAAGAAGCCAATTAACTGTTCCATTGAGTGGTCTCCCAATACAGGTGTAGTAAGAGACCACCCGTGTTAAGAAGCCAATTTACTGTTCCATTGAGTGGTCTCCCAATACAGGTGTAGTAAGAGACCACCCGTGTTAAGAAGCCAATTTACTGTTCCATTTAGTGATCTCCTAATACAGGTGTAATAAGAGAACACCTGTGTTATGAAGCCAATTTACTGTTCCGTTGAGTGGTCTCCTAATACAGGTGTAGTAAGAGACCACCTGTGTTATGAAGCCAATTTACTGTTCCATTGAGTGGTCTCCTAATACAGGTGTAATAAGAGACCACCTGTGTTCTGAAGCCAATTTGTTGTTCCATTTAATGGTTTCCTAATACAGGTGAAGTAAGAGTCCACCTGTGTTAAGAGGCCAATTTATTATTCCATTTAGTGGTCTCCTAATACAGGTGTAGTAAGAGACCACCTGTGTTAAGAAGCCAATATACTGTTCCATTTAGTGGTCTCCTAATACAGGTGTAATAAGAGACCACCTGTGTTCAGAGAACACTTGCTATTCCATTTAGTGGTCTCCTGATACAGGTGTAATAAAAGACCTCCTGTGTTCAGAGAACACTTGCTATTCCATTTAGTGGTCTCCTGATACAGGTGTAATAAGAGACCTCCTGTGTTCAGAGAACACTTGCTATTCCATTTAGTGGTCTCCTGATACAGGTGTAGTAAGAGAGACCACCTGTGTTAAGAAGCCAATTTACTGTTCCATTTAATGGTCTGCTAATACAGGTGTAGTAAGAGACCATCTGTGTTAAGAAGCCAATTTACTATTCCATTTAGTGGTTTCCTAATACAGGTGTAGTAAGAGACCACCTGTGTTAAGAAGCCAATTTACTGTACCATTTAGTGGTCTCCTAATACAGGTGTAGTAAGAGACCACCTGTGTTCAGAGAACACTTGCTATTCCATTTAGTGGTCTCCTGATACAGGTGTAATAAGAGACCTCCTGTGTTCAGGGAACACTTGCTATTCCATTTAGTGGTCTCCTGATACAGGTGTAGTAAGAGAGACCACCTGTGTTAAGAAGCCAATTTACTGTTCCATTTAGTGGTCTCCTAATACAGGTGTATTAAGAGACCACCCGTGTTAAGAAGCCAATTTACTGTTCCATTTAATGGTCTCCTAATACAGGTGTAGTAAGAGACCACCCGTGTTAAGAAGTCAATTTACTACTATTCTATTTAGTGGTCTCCTGATACAGGTGTAGTAAGAGAGACCACCTGTGTTAAGAAGCCAATTTACTGTTCCATTTAGTGGTCTCCTAATACAGGTGTAGTAAGAGACCACCTGTGTTAAGAAGCCAATTTGCTAGCTATTCTATTTAGTGGTCTCCTGATACAGGTGTAGTAAGAGAGACCACCTGTGTTAAGAAGCCAATTTACTGTTCCATTTAGTGGTCTCCTAATACAGGTGTAGTAAGAGACCACCCGTGTTAAGAAGCCACTTTGCTAGCTATTCTATTTAGTGGTCTCCTGATACAGGTGTAGTAGGAGAGACCACCTGTGTTAAGAAGCCAATTTACTGTTCCATTTAGTGGTCTCCTAATACAGGTGTAGTAAGAGACCACCTGTGTTAAGAAGCCAATTTACTGTTCCATTTAGTGGTCTCCTAATACAGGTGTAATAAGAGACCACCTGTGTTAAGAAGCCAATTTGTTGTTCCATTTAGTGGTCTCCTAATACAGGTGTAGTAAGAGACCACCTGTGTTATGAAGCCAATTTACTGTTCCATTTAGTGGTCTCCTAATACAGGTGTAATAAGAGACCACCTGTGTTAAGAAGCCAATTTACTATTCCATTTAGTGGTCTCCTAATACAGGTGTAGTAAGAGACCACCTGTGTTAAGAAGCCAATTTGCTAGCTATTCTATTTAGTGGTCTCCTAATACAGGTGTAGTAAGAGACCACCTGTGTTAAGAAGCCAATTTAGTGTTCCATTTAGTGGTCTCCTAATACAGGTGTAATAAGAGACCACCTGTGTTAAGAAGCCAATTTGTTGTTCCATTTAGTGGTCTCCTAATACAGGTGTAGTAAGAGACCACCTGTGTTATGAAGCCAATTTACTGTTCCATTTAGTGGTCTCCTAATACAGGTGTAATAAGAGACCACCTGTGTTAAGAAGCCAATTTACTATTCCATTTAGTGGTCTCCTAATACAGGTGTAGTAAGAGACCACCTGTGTTAAGAAGCCAATTTACTGTTCCATTTAGTGGTCTCCTAATACAGCTGTAATAAGAGCTCACCTGTGTTAAGAAGCAAATTTACTGTTCCATTTAGTGGTCTCCTAATACAGGTGTAGTAAGAGACCACCTGTGTTATGAAGCCAATTTACTGTTCCATTTAGTGGTCTCCTAATACAGGTGTAATAAGAGACCACCTGTGTTATGAAGCCAATTTACTGTTCCATTTAGTGGTCTCCTAATACAGGTGTAGTAAGAGACCATCTGTGTTATGAAGCCAATTTACTGTTCCATTTAGTGGTATCCTAATACAGGTGTAATAAGAGACCATCTGTGTTATGAAGCCAATTTACTGTTCTATTTAGTGGTCTCCTAATACAGGTGTAGTAAGAGACCACCTGTGTTAGGAAGCCAATTTACTGTTCCATTTAGTGGTATCCTAATACAGGTGTAATAAGAGACCATTTGTGTTATGAAGCCAATTTACTGTTCCATTTAGTGGTCTCCTAATACAGGTGTAATAAGAGACCACCCGTGTTAAGAAGCAAATTTACTGTTCCATTTAGTGGTATCCTAATACAGGTGTAATAAGAGACCATCTGTGTTATGAAGCCAATTTACTGTTCCATTTAGTGGTCTCCTAATACAGGTGTAGTAACAGACCACCTGTGTTATGAAGCCAATTTACTATTCCATTTAGTGGTCTCCTAATACAGGTGTAGTAAGAGACCACCTGTGTTAAGAAGCAAATTTACTGTTCCATTTAGTGGTCTCCTAATACAGGTGTAATAAGAGACCACCTGTGTTATGAAGCCAATTTACTGTTCCATTTAGTGGTCTCCTAATACAGGTGTATTAAGAGACCACCTGTGTTATGAAGCCAATTTACTGTTCCATTTAGTGGTCTCCTGATACAGGTGTAGTAAGAGACCACCTGTGTTAAGAAGCCAATTTACTGTTCCATTTAGTGGTCTCCTAATACATGTGTAATAGGAGACCACCTGTGTTATGAAGCCAATTTACTGTTCCATTTAGTGGTCTCCTAATACAGGTGTAATAAGAGACAACCTGTGTTAAGAAGCCAATTTACTGTTCCATTTAGTGGTCTGCTATTACAGGTGTAGTAAGAGACCACCTGTGTTATGAAGCCAATTTACTGTTCCATTTAGTGGTCTCCTAATACAGGTGTAATAAGAGACTTTACTGTTCCATTTAGTGGTATCCTAATACAGGTGTAATAAGAGACCATCTGTGTTATGAAGCCAATTTACTGTTCCATTTAGTGGTCTCCTGATACAGGTGTAATAAGAGACCACCTGTGTTATGAAGCCAATTTACTGTTCCATTTAGTGGTCTCCTGATACAGGTGTAATAAGAGACCACCTGTGTTATGAAGCCAATTTACTGTTCCATTTAGTGGTCTCCTAATACAGGTGTAGTAAGAGACCACCTGTGTTATGAAGCCAATTTACTGTTCCATTTAGTGGTCTCCTAATACAGGTGTAGTAAGAGACCACCTGTGTTAAGAAGTAAATTTACTGTTCCATTTAGTGGTCTCCTAATACAGATGTAATAAGAGACCACCTGTGTTAAGAAGCCAATTTACTGTTCCATTTAGTGGTCTCCTAATACAGGTGTAGTAAGAGACCACCTGTGTTCTGAAGCCAATTTACTGTTCCATTTAGTGGTCTCCTAATACAGGTGTAGTAAGAGACCACCTGTGTTCTGAAGCCAATTTACTGTTCCATTTAGTGGTCTCCTAATACAGGTGTAATAAGAGACCACCTGTGTTCTGAAGCAAATGTACTGTTCCATTTAGTGGTCTCCTAATACAGGTGTAGTAAGAGACCACCTGTGTTATGAAGTCAATTTCAAGGCTGTGGTAGGATGCATGCAGTGAAAATGTAAGTTGTGGAAACTCCAGCTCCATTTGGAGAAGTTAAAATTTGTGGTTACCATTGAGGAAGCCTCTATCACGCCACTGAGTGCAATGATTAGGGTAGAATTTATTGGAAATTGCCATGCATATAATTGACATGTGGGTTTAACGGTTTCCTCCAACATCAAGGTCATGCTGATGCCATCATCCGCGAATTCAAGGAGAGTGATTGATATAAACTGTGTTGTTTAATGATTAAAGTAAAATAGTTAAAGGGGTTGATGCACTATTTTCAAACACAATTTCATTAAAAAGGGCTCTGAAAGACTTGAAAAAAGCTGAACGAATTATCAAAATGGCATGACAAATAAAGGAGATATGACCTATTGAAAAATTGCAAAGAAACATAAATGGAGGAGGCCATCTATGAACAATGACGTCATCGCGCCTTTTTGCCATATATGGAATATTGACAAAATGTTTTTTAAAGCAAAGAAAATCACTGCATATGAAAAAAAAGCATACAATTTATACATTTTACATCTGTATATCTATTTTTAATCAATTTGCAGTGATTTTCTTTGCTTTAAAGGACATTTGTCAATATGCCATATATGGTAAAAAGGTGCGATGACGTCATCGTTCAAAGATGGCCGCCTCCATTGTTGTTCATTGCAAATTTGCAATAGGTCACATCTCCTTTATTTTTCATGATATTTTGATAATTCTTTCAATTATTTTCACGTTTTTGAGAGCCCTTTTAAATAAATTGTGTTTGAAAATAGTGCATCAACCCCTTTAATGTTTGTTTTATTTTTATTTAGAATTAATTAACGACCTTCTTTGTGTGTTTATCATACCTGCATGCTTTATCCAGTGATGTCTTTTATGAATTGTTTTAAGGATTTTCTTCTGCCTCAGGATTCCCAATTCCCCAAAAAAATATTTTCTCAAAAATTGGTTTGAAAAAAATCCCTATTGAAAGTTATTATTGTTATTATTTCTTGTCATTTTCTGACCAGAAGATTAACCAATTACAGAATTACATTAGTGTTTTGAGATTTAAAGCCTTTTAGTCAAATTCTACATTTTACCAAATTGAAGGTTATCCAGAAACCTTTAAAGTTATAAATATATAAATACGTTAAGCTTGTTTTTTTCCCCCTGGGTTATCGCATCAAACTTCTCCATTCCAAGGGTCCACTTTGCAAATAAAAGACATCACTCATGCTTCACCATATAATTTTACTTGTCTTTCTTTTTTCTGACAGGACCATATAATTTTACATGTCTTTCTTTTTTCTGACAGGACTGAGATTAAAAATAAAGTAAACAAAGATGATGTGCATTAGTTTGTTTTGCTAAAAGACTAGGTAAAATTACTAAATATAGTCGCTTTTATATATATCCTTCTGCCATTGGAAATATTAAAAACTTTGTATCATGAACCGTTGAGGAAATTTCAAGGAGACTTGTCCACAAAGTTCCTTTGGGTTGTGCCCTTTTAAGATAAACTGTAGTACATCATGCATCATGGCTGCCATTGCTGCAAAAAGTCATAATTACGAATTTCCAAATTTCTTTTTTCATACTCATTTTATAATTAAGGACTTTTAAAACAAAATCTCTGAAACCACTATATCAGTTTATAACAAATATTGTGTCAACCTCTTGCAACTTTTTTTTATGACCATCGTTGGACTTTCAAAAGTGCTACAGATTTTGCAAAGAGTTGTGTAGGTTTATATAAAATATATCTGCTTTTCTGAAAACACTTTCCCCATACAATGAGACGTGGCCAAAATGATTGTTTGGCAGTTCCGTTTCAAATTTATTTGTTATGCTCCCCGAAAAACTTCGGAGCATAGCTTGAAAACTGCTCATGGGACTGGAATGAAACTACGCACAATGGTAGGAAATGCAGCGTCCGATAACTTGATATTTATTCAAATTAGAGTTATTGCCCTTTGTAGTTTTAAACTGATATTAATTGTCTATGGTTACTAATGGGACTGGAATGAAACTTCACACAATTATAATTGGAAGAGCAGAGTACAAGAACCATAACTTTGTCTTCATTCAAATTAAATTTATTACCCTTTGTAATTTTGTACTTATAATTCGTGTCCGGACCATAACATCTGAAGTGGGACTAGAATTAAACTTCACACAATGATAGGGAAAAATAAGAGAAAGGGCAGAGCGCAAGAACCATAACTATTCAGAGTTATGGTTCTTGTGCTCTGCTGATTTGAATTAAGGTAACATCATAATTCAAATTAGAGTTATTGCTCTTTGTAATTGTAAACTTATAATTCTTGTCTGGAGCATAACTTGAATACTAGTGGAACTGCAAAATCACTCATGTCATATAATGATACCCAGACCTACATAAGTGTTAATATTGTTGTACATTTTCTCTTTCTGACTTCATTACAGTGAACATGTGATTGGTGTGTCTACCACACAGTGAACATGTGATTGGTGTGTCTACCACATAGTGAACATGTGATTGGTGTGTCTACCACATAGTGAACATACAATTGGTGTATACCACACAATGAACATGTGATTGGTGTCTACCACATAGAGTGAACATGTGATTGGTGTCTACCACACAGTGAACATGTGCTTGGTGTCTACCTCATAGTGAACATGTGATTGGTGTTGACCAAACAGTGAACATGTGATTGGTGTGTCTACCACATAGTGAACATGTGATTGGTGTGTCTACCACACAGTGAACATGTGATTGGTGTCTACCTCATAGTGAACATGTGATTGGTGTCTACCAAACAGTGAACATGTAGTTTGGTGTGTCTACCACACAGTGAACATGTGATTGGTGTGTCTACCACATAGTGAACATATGATTGGTGTCTACCTCATAGTGAACATGTGATTGGTGTCAACCACACAGTGAACATGTGATTGGTGTTTCTACCACATAGTGAACATGTAATTGGTGTCTACCTCATAGTGAACATGTGATTGGTGTCTACCACACAGTGAACATGTGATTGGTGTGTCTACCACACAGTAAACATTTGATTGGTGTCTACCTCATAGTGAACATGTGATTGGTGTCTACCAAACATTGAACATGTGATTGGTGTGTCTACCACACAGTGAACATGTGATTGGTTTCTACCACATGGTGAACATGTGATTGGTTTGTCTACCACACAGTGAACATGTGATTGGTGTGTCTACCACATAGTGAACATGTGATTGGTGTGTACCACATAGTGAACATGTGATTGGTGTGTCTACCGCATAGTGAACATGTGATTGGTGTGTCTACCACACAGTGAACATGTGATTGGTTTCTACCACATAGTGAACATGTGATTGGTGTGTCTACCGCAAAATGAACATGTGATTGGTGTGTCTACCACACAGTGAACATGTGATTGGTTTCTACCACATAATGAACATGTGATTAATGTACCACATAGTGAACATGTGATTGGTGTGTCTACCACATAGTGAACATGTGAATGGTGTGTACCACATAGTGAACATGTGATTGGTGTGTCTACCACATAGTGAACATGTGTTTGGTGTGTCTACCACACAGTGAACATGTGATTGGTGTCTACCACATAGTGAACATGTGATTGGTTTGTCTACCACATAATGAACATGTGATTGGTGTATCTACCATATAGTGAACATGTGATTGGTGTGTCTACCACATAGTGAACATGTGATTGGTTTGTCTACCACACAGTGAACATGTGATTGGTGTTTAGGACATAGTAAATATATAAAAAAGATTTATTTATTTTTTATTTATTTTTCCTTTCCAGCAATCTGTTATTCTGGAAAACAGAAACATTGCTTGATGGCCAAAAATTGGCTGTGTGTCCCTTTAAAATGATAGATGCAAACCAATTTGCCCGAGGTCATTTAAAAATTAATTGCTTGGAGACTGTGTGTAAATGTCAAGAAGTCGTTGACACCACATAGTTAAAGTTGAAGGTTAAAGGAAGCAAAGCACTTAATATACTTCAGTAAATTAAATGGTAATCATTTCAGGTTATTGCTTTTATTGTTTTAAAGGGGCAAACAACAATCTTGGTATGTTAAAAAAGTGAAAAACAGTCTGATTGACAGCCTGCGATCTAAAATACTTTTGACAAATAACAGATTGTTTGGCTTACATCAGGATCTAACATGTACATGTTTATTATTATTTTTACATAAAATATATTATTTTTTTTAACCTTTCACTGCCAAATTTCAAATGTCGGCTGCTAAAATTTGAATTAGAACCTTTCGCATATATTCGCATATATTTTATATATAAAGTGTTATGAAAAGCATACTTAATGAGTGGGGAACGGTGTAAATAATGATCAGACTGCACATTGTGTGCATGTTGATCTGTTTCTACACTGGTAGTAAAATCAATGTTTTCGATTGTGGCAGCGGAAGGGTTAAGCAATTTGGCAAAATTAACGACTGCAATGTATTTTTTCAATAATTTGTTTTTAATCTTCTCAAATCGAGCATGCTGCTGCTATAAATCCAACAAAATATGCAACAGCAACAACAACAGCAGTCGCAGACACACTTTTTTTCTTTCTCAAATCAAGCATGATGCTGCTATAAATCTAACAAAATATACAACAACAACAGCAACCGCAAAAATCAGGTCAGCTGAACAATGAGGTTGAAGGATTTAAAATTGAATGGCACCCCTATTCATATGTGTTCTCTATTTGTAAAACCTCTTATTGTTTGCATTGTTTATCCTGTCTGACTGGCAGCAGAAGTATGATTTATCCGAATATCTATTTTCATCAAAATACAGAACAGTGATATAAATCCTTGATCGACCCACTGTTTGAGCTGAGTAATGATTACATCACATTCCCTTCCATTCTGTTGACTAATACTGTCTGATAGAGATAGAGTGGGAATATATGGCCAATGTATGACCAGTGTATGACTGATTATTGATAAAAGTCATTGGCGTAGCTCTGCATAGACCCTGTAGGCCCGGGCCTACGCCTAATTTTCAGAAATAGAAAAATTCAAAATTCAAAAAATGCAATAAAAATCGGGAGGGGTGGGGAGGGGTGGAGTATAGGCAGCGTAGTAACCAGAAAATATTATTTTCATATATATTTGTTTAGTTATCTTTGCCCTTCTTAAAGTCTAAAATATACGTCTGCACGCACCTAATACATTCTAACATAAAAAAAAATCGGGGATGTGGGTGGGTGGGGGGGGGGGGGGGGGGGGGGGGCGCCCTAGCATAATAACTTTAACTGCGGGCCTATGCCGTCAAAAAGGCCAAGCTACGCCCCTGAAAGTCTGTAAGAGATGAGTCTCCGTTTCCTCAACTAGTGTCATGGTTATCATATGCCCTAACAGTAATAGTGTTTACTTTGTCCGTCTGCATGAACTTCACTAAATACTTCGATTAGACCATTTTCATCAAGTTTTATAGAGATTGTCGTTTTATTTTATTAGTCCTGCCCTCCAATGTATGTCTCATTTATTGATAGAAGAGGCATGCACACAACTAAGGGCACTCCTTGTGACAATTAGAGGACAATTTGGTGCTAAAAACTAACAAAAAAGTATTATTGAATGTGGGTTCCAGATCGTCTGCAACGAAATTCAATTACAGCAATATCAAAGACAGCCATCAATGCTTAAAAAAGAAATCGGGCGAAAGCACACAATTGTGCCTGTGCAAATATCCGATCAGACCAAAAACTCCGATGGCTGCCATTAACAAATCATTTCTGCTCGGGAAGATAAAAATACCAATATACTAGTAGGGCCTTTCCGCAATATGGGACTTTCCCGTTATTTGCGATCTTCCCCAGTATGAACCATAAATCACCAAAATGGGACTGTCATGTTATGTTGTTATGGTCAAACAGAATCATTTCTGCTAAAGATGCGTTTCAAAAACAGTTTCCTCGGTAGAGAACAGTTCCCTTAGGGGTGAGATAAGGAAACTCCCATTTATAGGGGAGAGATAGGGGAACTGTTATTTATATGAGAGAGATAGGAGACCCTTTATTTATAGAGGAAGGATAGGGGACCCTCATTTAATAGGGATGGATAGGGGTACCCTCATTTATAGGGGTGGAATAGGGGCACCCTCATTTATAGGGTAGGGATAGCAATACTCTCATCTATAGAGGAAGGATAGGGGTATCCTCATTTATAGGGGAGGGAAAGGGGCATCCTCATTTATAGGGGAGGCAGGCGCGTAGCCTTATTTTCCTGATCTTAATTTGTTATACAAAATATACATACATGTATACTATTTGAATTGACTTTACATGTGCGCTTTATTTCGCTTGAATTATACATACATTTACTCTAAGCTAAAACTCCTGAAATCTAACGTACGATCGTCAAGAGCCCCCCGACCAAGGGGTGGTTGCCCCTTGGAACCCTATTGGGCGTACAATTCAAATTCACCCAGCTACGCCCCTGTACCCTCATCTATAGGGGAAGGATAGTGGTACCCTGATTTATAGGGGAGGAACAGGGGTACCCTCATTTATTGGGAAGGGAAAGGGGAACCTTCATTTATAGGGGAAGGATGAGAAAACCCTCATTTATAGGGGAGGAATTGGGGTACCCTCATTTACAGGGGAGAGATAAGGTTACCCTCATTTAAGGAGGAAGGATGGGAAAACCCTCATTTATAGCGGAGGGATAGGGGTACCCTCATTTAAAGGGAAGGGATAGGGGTACCCTGATTTAAGGAGGAAGGATGGGAAAACCCTCATTTATAGTGGAGTGATAGGGGGTACCCTCATTTATAGGGGAGGGATAGGGGTACCCACATTTATAGGGGAGGGATAGGGAAATCTCATTTATAGGTGAAGGATGGGAAAACCCTCATTTACAGGGGAGGGATAGGGGTACCCTCATTTATAGGGGAGGGATAGGGGTACCCTCATCAATAGGGGAGGGATAGGGGAAACCTCATTTATAGGGGAAGGATGGGAAAACCCTCATTTATAGGAGAGAAAGATAGGGCAACCTCACTTGTAGGGGAGGATAGGAAACCCTATTTATAGGGGAGGGATAGGAAACCACCCATTTTTGGGGCCAATAGGTCAAAGGTCAAGGTCACAGTGACCGTATATGGAAATATGCATTCCTCACAATAACTTCAAAACCTTAACACCTTCACTCATAAAATTTCAGAGGTACATTTCCCTAGATGGGAGGAGTAACCCTATTTATTTTGGGGCCAGTAGGTCAAAGGTCAAGGTCACTGACTATATGGAAATATGCATTCCTCACAATAGTTTCAAAACCATAACACCTACGCTCATGAAACTTCATATGTACATTACCATAGGTGAGAGGAAATCCCCTTTTGTTTTTGGGGTCAAAGGTCAAGGTCACAGTGACCTTATATGTACATATGCATTCCGCACAATAACTTAACCATAACACCTACACTCATAAAACTTCATAGGTGAGAGAAGGAACTCTATTGCATTTGGGATCAGTCGGTCAAAGGTCAGGTCACAGTGACCTTATATGGAAATATGCATTTTTTTCTGCACAATAACTTCAAAACCATAACACCTACACTCATAAAACTTAAAAGGTATGTGAGAGGAGGAAGCCTATTAATTTTGGGGCCAGTAAGTCGAAGATCAAGGTCACATTGACCTTATATAGAAATGTGCATTCCGCACAATAACTTCAAGACTGTAACATATACACTCGTAAAACGTCAAAGGTACATTACCCTAGGTTAGATGAGAAACCCTATTGCTTTTGGGGCCAGTAGGTCAAAGGTCAAGGTTACAGTGACCATATATGGAAATATACATTCCGCACAATAACTTTACCATAATACCTACACTCATAAAACTTGAGTGTTTGGGATCAGGAAGTCAAAGGTCAGGGTCACCTTGACTGTATACGGAAATAAACATTCTGGACTATATATATTTAAATTTCAAAACCATAACACCCACACTCATGAAACTTCATAGGTACATTGCCCTAGATGAGAGGAGGGACCCTATTGTCCTTGCTGTCAGTAGGTAAAAGCTCAAGGTCGCCATGACCTGATATAGAAATAAGCATTCCGGACAATAATTTTGAAACCATAACACCTAAACTCATGAAACTTCATACCCTAGATACGTTGCTGTCAAGGTCGTCCTCAAACCTAGGAAATGCTTTAAACTTAATAACCCAACGAGAGTGATTGGTATAAGCCATAGGCATGTTTCACAATTGTTGTAAAATAAATAGGTTTCACCTAATTAACATAGTAACCTGAAGGAAACGGGCGTATAATGCCCCATTAAGCTGCATAGTGCTCTTGTTTTATGTAGGGAAGGGAAACCCTCATTTATTAAGTCATCAATTCATCTTTTCCTGTAAGCTGTGGACAGAATATATAGTATAAAATTAGTAATTAAGTTGATGCATCATATGGAATAGATGAATTATTAATCATATGAATGATCATGTGTGATTTAGTGACACTGAATGTTATAGAAGTTTGCCTATCTATCTTCTATTATACATTTTTTCCAGCCTTACCCATTGGAAACATAACTTGTTTCTGTTGAATGATCCCATTACTGTATCGAAGGGTGACCGATTGGAAGGATCCATTAAGATAACAAGAAATCCAGAATGGCGGAGACATCTCCGGGTATTCCTGCAGTTCAAAGTTTTCTCCGGATATCAATCGGACATTATGGTGAGTTGCACCTAATTCAGGGGTGACTGGGGTATGAGGATATACAGACTAGATACAACTCCAGTTGATTGTTTAATCAACAGGATTCAGGAGTAAGTGCTCTGGGTTCCCTGTTACACAGTGACATACTGTTGCACCTAGGAGTGAGTGCCCTAGGTTCCCTGTTAAACAGTGACATACTGTTGCACCATGGAGTGAGTGCCCTAGGTTCCCTGTTACACAGTGACATACTGTTGCACCTTGGAGTGAGTGCCCTAGGTTCCCTGTTAAACAGTGACATACTGTTGCACCTTGGAGTGAGTGCCCTAGGTGACCTGTTACACAGTGACATACTGTTGCACCTAATTCAGACAAAGCTGATGTAGTGGAATTGAATTGAATTTTATAGTCGCACCAACAGCTAAGGTCATATGGCGACTTTCCAGCTTCCACTGGTGGAGGAAGACCCCAGGTGCCCCTCCGGGTATTTTTCATGCACCTGCGTAGAACTACCTACGTTCCGCAAGCCAGCTGGATAGCTTCCTCACACAAAGATTCCTAGGTCCCTGAGGGATCGAAACTACATTGTTGAGGGGGCAAGTGGTTGATAGTGGGAAAATAAACAAAAAATAAACACATGCATAGCTGAACACAGATTTTAACTTGGGAGAGGGCTGATTTGGCCAGGTGGATAGCATGGTGGACTTGACACTAGAGGTCCCGGGCTCAAGTCTTACATCACCACTGAGTTCCGTCTGTGTGTTCCCTTAGCCTTGTTTATCGGATGAGGTCATAAAACGGGCAGTCCCACATGTCTGAGTCTATTCTCCAAGCATGTTGAAGAACCATATGAATCTATTCGCTAGAGTAGGGCAGGTTTCCAGACTCCTACATGTATCCTTCCCCTCTCTCTAGGGCAGCTCTAAATACCCTATAATGTCTTGATGAACTCTTATTTGTTTAACAAAAGATTTGTTCACAGCTTTTATATATAATGATGTTTTTATGTTGTTAAAAAGCTATTAGAGCTTACGTTGTACTATTTTATGAACGGAAAGAACATAACTAGTTTATGTCTTGCCAACTAATTAAGCTTACCTTATCTTGCATAAACTTTCATAATTTGTTAATAAAAACAGCGTAATGATATTGCAAGATGTGTCTGTTAAGGGAATATGATTATTTACCATAGTTGCCATATTTGATACATTACGTGGTCCGAGTATTAACTTCCATACTCCATCCAACCCCTTCTCCAAGAAGCAAAAACAGGGTTTGCTGGGTTATGAAATAAAACCTTAATTTCGGCTTAAAAAGTTTGCATATTGTAAAATAAAACATGTAATAGGAATTTTAAACAGGTTATTGCATGCTTTCAATAAAAAAATGATTTAAATATGTTTTATTGTCGAAATATCAGTTATAAAATCCAGCTGATATAAGCTTTCTCATCGCTTAATTGAATTAAGGTGGGACCACATAATGACAAACATTTCATAGTTTGAATATTTTGATGAAAATTTGCACATGTAGTAGAAGAATTTATTATATTAATGGGTTGATCATTGAGTTTGTGTCAATTTATACGATTTATTTATTTACAGATTGCAGAAAATGAGAAACTCTTCTATGTTTGGAGATAACAAGAGGACATCCGAGTTTAATTTTATCTTTTAAACGAAGATTGGGATTTCTTTATACCAGAAGCTGATTTCTTTGAATCCTTTGTCGTAAGGGTGTACCACCATGGAGTTTTTGTTTGTTTGAATGTACTTTATCCAGTAAACTATCAATGAAATATTTATTGCCGGTATATACTCTGTTGTGTGTTTTCAGTTATTTTTAATTTATAAACTAGTATTAAAATTATTTCATCCATTTTTCTGGTAAATCTTTATGTTTTCCATGATCCTAAACTGTCACTTCAGGTATACATTGTAAGATTGTCTGTCTTCCTATACAGTGATAGAATCTGTCCGATTTTAGGCAGCCATTAATGTATGAAGCTGAATGTGTTTTACAAGAAAGACAAGAGAGCTTTGTCAGTAGTGGTAAACGACAGGGGCCTTGCTCTGTCTAAAATGATGTGTAGGCACAATAGATGTATTATCGTGAGGGGGAAGGGGGTGGGGGGAGCCATGCTCCCTTGATTTTTAAAAAACAGAATTCAAATCTTGGGTTTTGATCTTCTGCTCTACTGGCCAAGGGTCAGCAGAGCTTATGGGATGGCGAGTTGTCCATCGTCCGTTATAAACGTTAACTTTTGTCTCGTTAAGAAGATAGGGCCTTCATTTTTCATCTGATCTTTACCAAACTTTACCAGATTGTTAATATCAATGAAATCTCGGTCAAGTTTGAAAACCAGCCAGATCTGACCCTTGATTTAGTTAAAAATGCTATATTTTGCCTCGTTAAGACGATAGGGCCTTCATTTTTCATTTTATCTTTACCAAGCTTTAAGAGGTTGTTAATATCAATGAAAACTCGGACAATTTCGAAAACCAGCCATATCGGACCAGTAACAGCAGAGTTATGGCCCTTGATTTAGTTAAAAATGCTATATTTTGCCTCGTTAGGACGATAGGGCCTTCATTTCTCATCCGAACTTCACCAATCTTTACCAGATTGTTAATATCAATGAAAGCTCGGACAAGTTCGAAAAACGGCCAGATCGGACCAGTAACAGCGGAGTTGTGGCCCTTGATTTAGTTAAAATGCTAAATTTTGCCTCGTTAAGACGAAAGGGCCTTCATTTTTCATCTGATCTTTACCAAACTTTACCAGATTGGTAATATCAATGAAAGCTCGGACTAGTTCGAAAACCGGCCAGATTGGACCAGTAACAGCAGAGTTATGGCCTTTGATTTAGTTAAAAATGCTATATTTTGCCTCATCATTAAGACGATAGGACCTTCATTTTTCATCCGATCTTTACCAAACTTTACCAGATTGGTAATATTAATGAAAGCTCAAACAAGTTCGAAAACCAGCCAGATCGGACTAGTAACAGCAGAGTTATGGCCCTTGATTTAGTTAATAAGTGCTATATTTTGCCTCGTCTAATCTTTACCAGATTTTGTGACTTTTTTTTTTCATTATTTTTTTTGTTTGTTTAATTTTGTGACTTTTTTTTATTGTTTATTTTTTTATTTATTTATTTTAAAAAAATAATTTAACCAGCCAGATCGGACCAGTAACAGCTGAGTTATGGCCCTTGAATTATTTAAAAATGCTACATTTTGCCTTTAAGATGATAGCCTAGGGCCTTCATTTTTCATCCGATCTTTACCAAACTTTACCAGATTGTTAATTTCAATGAAAGCTCCGACAAATTTGAAAAACAGCCAGATTGGACCATTTACACAGGAGTTATGGCCCTTGATTTTCTGAAATATGCTATATTTTGGCCTCATTAAGATGAAAGAGCCCTCATTTGGACGGATTTCAGTGAAACTTTTCAGGGATGATCAGTACCAAGCCTAGTTGTACATGTCGTCATCATGTTCCGGTTGAATGATTTCGGTGGAGTTATGTCCCTTTAAAGGTTTTAATACACAAACTTTGTCCTGACCAGTTCTCCTGAAACCCTGGCCGGATTTAAACGAAACTTTTTAGGGATGATCAGTTCCAGGTCTAGTTGTGCAAATCATCGCCGTGTTACGATTGAATGATTTTTGGCAGACTTATGACCTTTTAAAGGTTTTAATACACAAACTTTGTCTGGACTAGTTCTCCTGAACCCCTCGTCAGATTTCAACGAAACTTTAGAGGGATGATCAGCACTAAGCCTAGTTGTGCATGTCAGCGTCGCGTTCCGGTTTACAGATTTTTGGCAGAGTTGTGGCCCTTTAAAGGTTTTTGATACAGAAACATTTTCAAGGCTAATTCTCCTGAATCCCTGGCTGGATTTCAACGTAACTTGACAAGGTTGATCAGTGTCAAGCCTAGTTGTGCTTATCTTTGCCATATTCCGTTTGAATGATTTTTGGCAGAGTTATGGCCCTTTAAAAGTTTTAATAGACAAACTTTGACCAGATTAGTCTCTTCTGAACTCCTTGCCGGATTTCAACGAATCTTGGTGGTGATGATCAGTACCAAGCCTAGTTGCACCTATCATTGCCTTGTTCTGGTTGAATGAATTTTGGCGGAGTTATTATTATCCTTTAAAGGTTTTAATACACTAACTTTGTACAGACTAGTTCTCCTGAATCTCTGGCAGGATTTCAACAAAACTTGGCAGGGATGATCAGTATCAAGTCTATTTGCGTATATCATCGCCATGTTCCGGTTGAATGATATTATACATAAACTTTATGTTTAGCCAGTAGAGCGTCCACAGGCCCTCTTGGGCCTCTTGTTTTTGTTTCATTAAAAGTCCATATTACTTAATATTTTATTAACGATTTAGCGCTCCGTGATTTTATCTGACGTCGTCAATTTCAATTTAAAAGCAAGGAAGTATTCGTCTACTTATTTATATTTATCAGTTCTCCTTGTTCAGTATTCATAAAATTTCATAATTGTAATTTTGGAATACCAGTAACAGTGCCACTTTAGTTTTGTGTATTTTTGCCAACGATTTTCCTTTTATTTTAGCCATTCCTGAAATTCCGTTATGGAATAAAGACGTCACATTTTGGACTGCTCCGTAGATGGGTTTCTCGCCCTATTATATCATCCATTACAACGGAACTAGACAAATCCTTTGATTTCTTATGAGTTGGATTACAATATGTAAGAATCTTAAGGGTTTACGTCAATAAATGATTGCGATATCGAAAAAGTCAACATATTATTTGAACAGTACTCGTATATTGCCATAGACACCACTCTCTACTTCGAAAACGCTATTAGTAAAACAAAATTGGTCAAACTTGTATCGGTACGGAAGTAGTGGAGCCGGTACAGAAGTAGTGCTATGAAATCAAAAATAAATAGTTTTGTCTACAAATGCAAGATAAAAGCTGTTTAAATATAAATATTTGAAAGTATGATATTCTTAGTTGTGACTTTGAAGTAGAATACCGCATCTATAGGCGGTAGTTGGTTGCTTGAAAATTTGTGTAGCTTACATTCAAAATCTTCTTATGAATGGAATAAAAAAATCCGAGCCTGTTGTTCCTCTCTTCTATTGTTTATATTCGTTGATCCTGAAGGATTTCTTTATAGAATTTATTTATGTTTTATGAAGCTGGAAGTTTAAGACGTTTTCCGTTGACACGGTTTATCCAAGTTCTTTAACCAGAGGCACTCGGCTTTAGATGTGATTGTAAAGGGCCAGCAAAGCTGATGGGATGGCAAGTTTTCCGCCATCCATCTGTTAACATTGCATCAAACAATATCTCCTCTGAAACTACTGGGTAGAATTTCATTTTTTACGATCCGTCAAAAAATATGGCTGCCGTCACAAAAAAAATAGAAACATATTTATACGCCTTCTTCTCAAGAACTGACAGGTAGATATTACCGAAACTTCACAGGAAGCATCCTTGCATGGTCCTCTCTTGATTTATACAAATCGTCCCGATCCGTCAACAAATATGGCCACTGTTACTTAAAATAGTAAAAATCTTTAAACAACTTCTCAAAGCTGCTGGTTAGAATTTGACGAAACTTCACAGGAAGCATACTTAATTGGTTCTCTCTTAGATTTATACAAATCGTCCCGATCCGTCAACAAATATGGCCGCCGTTACCAAAAAAAAAAGAAACATAATTTAACAACCTACTCATGAACTGATGGCTAGAATTTGACGAAACTTCACAAGAAGCATCCTTGTGTAGTCCTCTCTGATTTATACACATCCTCCCGATCCGTCAACATATATGGCCGGCGTTACTAAAAATAGAAAATATATAAATGACTTCTACTCATGAACGATGGTTAGAATAGGGCTTGATTTTAGATATAGTATGTTCTAAAATGAAACTGTAGGTCAATGATTTCGGAGAAACAGTTCATTACAAACACGGTATATATACAAAAGTATATGTTTATTATATCGGACATCATATTGAGAGGTTTACACATTGAGCTTTAGCCCAGATATATCCCTATTTGACGAAACTTCAAAACATCCTTGCGTGATCCTCTCCCAGATTAATACAAACTAATCGTAAAAATAAAACTATTGTAACGTTGTGCGATTAGTACAAATATGTACAAAACAATGATTCTAAATATGATTCAAACAATGTTTTCAGAACTCCAATCGATTGATTACAATTACCCCGGATTAATCAAGCGTTGTAACACCATCTCTGCTATCGCTCACCTATCTATCGTCTACGAACTGGAGTTTCAGCCGCACACGTCTATAGCACACTTCTATAGCGCCAGCTCCCTTTAACAACACATTTACATTGTTTATCAAGGAAGCTGTGCTTCTCAAGACCACTACAGGTGTGTCACACAGAACCCTATCAAAGAAGCGGGGCTTCCAATGACAAGGCTCTAACTCAAGGATAGCTACAGCTGCAACCCGTTCACTAAGCCCTATGCTAACATATACCCTCTCAAGGAAGCGGGGCTTCTCGAGAGAACCCGGATATAATGTTGATAGTGCTTTTGGCCCAAAGCAAAACACAATCCTTCAAAATAGGAGCAGTATTTATTTAACATATACCGATGTTAACCTTCGGACAGTCAGACAAGAAGTGCCCAATGTGTGTGTGTGTGTGTGTGTGTGTGTGTGTGTCGTTCTAAGAACAAGCGCAATCCGGAGACACGTATCTTGAACGTAATGGTCACAATAGTCTTGGAGAAGTTCCCAAAAAAGCAATCTCCCCTTTTTAGATATGTCCTAAAAACACAAATGTTTCCATAGGGTATGTTATTTGTTACCGGATACTGGGTACAAGCTTTATTTTAAAGACATCCGTTTAATAAGCATGTACAGCATGTCATATAATAGATCTGAGGCAGAGTTGGTTTGAATACATGGTTACACAGGGATACACCAGGTACACACTGGATACAAGTGGGTACAACTAATAATAGATTTGAGGCACATCAATTTTGGGTACAAGGTTACACAGGGCTACACCAGGTACAAACTGGGTACAAGTGGGTACAAGTAAAAATATTAATAGATTTGAGGCAGATCAATTTTGGGTACATGGTTTCAAAGGGCTACACCAGGTACAAACTGGGTACAAGTGGGTACAAGTAATAATAATAATAGATTTGAGGCAGATCAATTTTGGGTACATGGTTACAAAGGGCTACACCAGGTACAAACTGGGTACAAGTGGGTACAACTAATAATATTAATAGATTTGAGGCACATCAATTTTGGGTACATGGTTACACAGGGCTACACCAAGTACAAACTGGGTACATGGTTACACAGGGCTACACCAAGTACAAACTGGGTACAAGTAATACTAATAATAGATTTGAGGCACATCAATTTTGGGTACATGGTTACAAAGGGATACACCAGGTACAAACTGGGTACAAGTGGGTACAACTAATAATATTAATAGATTTGAGGCAGATCAATTTTGGGTACATGGTTACAAAGGGCTACACCAGGTACACACTGGGTACAAGTGGGTACAACTAATAATAGATTTGAGGCACATCAATTTTGGGTACAAGGTTACACAGGGCTACACCAGGTACAAACTGGGTACAAGTGGGTACAAGTAAAAATATTAATAGATTTGAGGCAGATCAATTTTGGGTACATGGTTTCAAAGGGCTACACCAGGTACAAACTGGGTACAAGTGGGTACAAGTAATAATAATAATAGATTTGAGGCAGATCAATTTTGGGTACATGGTTACAAAGGGCTACACCAGGTACAAACTGGGTACAAGTGGGTACAACTAATAATATTAATAGATTTGAGGCACATCAATTTTGGGTACATGGTTACACAGGGCTACACCAAGTACAAACTGGGTACATGGTTACACAGGGCTACACCAAGTACAAACTGGGTACAAGTAATACTAATAATAGATTTGAGGCACATCAATTTTGGGTACATGGTTACAAAGGGATACACCAGGTACAAACTGGGTACAAGTGGGTACAACTAATAATATTAATAGATTTGAGGCAGATCAATTTTGGGTACATGGTTACAAAGGGCTACACCAGGTACACACTGGGTACAAGTGGGTACAACTAATAATATTAATAGATTTGAGGCACATCAATTTTGGGTACATGGTTACAAAGGGCTACACCAGGTACAAACTGGGTACAAGTGGGTACAACTAATATTATATTTGAGGCACATCAATTTTTAGTACATGGTTACACAGGGCTACACCAGGTACAAACTGGGTACAAGTGGGTACAAGTTATAATATTAATAGATTTGAGGCAGATCAATTTTGGTTACATGGTTACAAAGGGCTACACCAGGTACAAACTGGGTACAAGTGGGTACAACTAATAATATTAATAGATTTGAGGCACATCAATTTTGGGTACATGGTTACACAGGGCTACACCAGGTACAAACTGGGTACAAGTGGGTACAAGTAATAATATTAATAGATTTGTGGCAGATCTTGGGGACATGGTTACAAAGGGCTACACCAGGTACAAACTGGGTACAAGTGAGTACAAGTGGGTACAACTAATAATATTAATAGATTTGAGGCACATCAATTTTGCATACATGGTTACACAGGGCTACACCAAGTACAAACTGGGTACATGGTTACACAGGGCTACACCAAGTACAAACTGGGTACAAGTAATACTAATAATAGATTTGAGGCACATCAATTTTGGGTACATGGTTACAAAGGGCTACACCAGGTACAAACTGGGTACAAGTGGGTACAACTAATAATATTAATAGATTTAATATACATCTATAAATCGATATATTTATGTCGACAAAACACGACGTAATTCAATAAATGCAAAACAACAACATTGAAAAGGTTCTTTATTTTACAATAAATAGTTTTTAGTGAACTTGACATTATTTTCTTTTCTTTATATCGCGTTGAAACAAAACAAATAAAAAATATATCAATATAAAGCTACTCGACATAATGAGTAATATCTGTATTACACGAGATATTTATCAGATATTCATTTCAAGCTATGTATAGTTTATCAATTATGTGATATAAATATGTCGATTTAAAATCTAAACGAGGCCCAAGAGGGCCTGTAGACGCTCTGCTGGCTAAAACGGCTCTTATATCAAGGTTTGTCGTCATAAATTTCCCATCAGTACTTATTTTTTTCCGAACATGCCAATATTTCATTGATATACCGCGATTTGCTCAACTAGACATCATACCGAGATTTCCTGCCAAATTCCGTAGAAATCCAACAAGCCGTTTAGGAGTAGTAGCGCCGACAAAAAATTTAACGTAAAAATGTCAAAGGGCCATAACTCCAGCGAACTGGAACAAAAGCGCGATATGCACAACTAGACATCTTACCGATGCTTCCTGCCAAGTTTCCTCGAAATCCAACAAGGCGTTTAGGAGAAGTAGTACCAACAAGAAATTTAAAGTAAAAATGTCAAGGGCCGTAACTCTATCAAAATTTAACGAACCTGAAAAAATCGCAATAGGCACAGATTATCATACCAATGCTTTCTGCTAACTTTTGTCAAATCCATCACGACGTTGAAAAAAAGTTAAAATAAATAAATAAATAAAAAAAACGACAAAATACTCAGAAACAAAAAAAAAATTTGGTAAGGATCAAACAATAAATGAAGGTGCTAGAGTGTTCACAAGGCAGAAAAGGGCATATTTTAGCAAAGACAAGGGCCATAACTCCGGCATAAAGGGTCCGATGTTGCTGTTTTTCGAACTCGTCCAAGATTTCATTTGCTATTAACAATCTGTGCAAGCTTGGTAAAGATCAAATAATAAATGAAGGTGCTGGAATTTTTCAGGGAAAAAAACAAGGGCCATGACTCTGGTGTTACTGAATCAATTTACCTGTTTTTTGAACTTGTCCGAGCTTTCATTGGTATTAACAGTCTTTGCAAGTTTGGTAAAGATCAAGTAATAAATGAAGGTGCTAGAGTGTTTATAAGGCTTAATATGGCTTTTTTCAGCAAAACAAGGGCCATAACTCCAGTGAAACTAATCCAAGCTGGCTGGTTTTCGAATTTATCCGAGCTTTCATTGATATAAAAACACTGGCAAAGTTTCGTAAAGATCCGAGTAATAATAAAGGCCCTAGAGTGTTCACAAGGCAAAAGTTAACGGACAACGGACAACTCATCATCCCATAAGTTCTGCTCGGCCAGTAGAGCTAAAAATGATAAAAGCCATTCGAGTTAACGTCATGTTTTTACACCGTAATGATTAGCCCTGGTCATCCAGCCAGCTTCTGATTTCTTTGTTACGTGTAGTCTAGTCTCGGACAGCCAAACCCGTATGATGTATATGTCTGACGCTAGTCTCGGACAGCCAAAATCGTATGATGTACATGTATTGTCATATATGTCTTACTTGCAAATATCGGTCTTTGCAGATTAGGCCGATTAAAGTACCGGTACCCACTATAGCGATTAGCCGACTGAATTCGCCATTTTTTCACGCCAATAAAAATGAATGTTTGCATGACGTTATATTGTAAATAAAGTTACATGAGGTGTCTAGGCCTAGAAAGCAACCAAGCTAGTACCCAATGATTTGGCAGAAGCCAGAGCAACAAGAGAATAAACCAAGGGCATAAAAAAATGAAGACAAATACTTTCAAGATTTAAAAAGTGACTGACCAATCATCGATCATGCCTGTTTTTCGGTATGACCTCGTTTTGAGGTGTCAACATTTTTAGAGAAGCTTTACTCTAACCTTGGTCACAAAGCCTGCTCTTGGTGCCACTAACAATGGGGAGATGTTGGCGAGACTTTGAGAGATTTTATGTAAAACAGACATATTTTCATGTTAATTAAAAGTTTTAAAATTTAAAATGTCTTGCTTTTTAACTTAAGAGAAGCAGCACGTGATGGTAACAAGTGTAACTAAACTGTTGGGCTATGCTGTAATTGGCGAAATTTATACTTTTGTTATTTTAAAATAATATTGACTGTTATCTATTATTGGTTAATTTAATGTTATCTGTTATTTATTTATCTTGTCCCCAAACCCCCTTTCTCCCCCTCCATCACCTATCGTAAAATGTAAAATTTAGGACTGCTATTTGATTTTATTTACTGTGAAAAACTGTTGTATTGTTAATTCATTTGTTATCTATTATCATCAAATTCAATTTGCTGTTATCCTGTTATGGGACCCCCTACCCCCACCCTACCCCTCCCACCGTCATGTAGCTTTATTTACAACATAATGTCATGCAAACTTGTGCATGAAATATGGGCGAATACAGTTGGCGCTTTATTTGGTCTTATCTATACCCAGGCCGATATTTGCCAGTAAGATGCAGTAGTAGATAAGTTTTTCTTTATCCTCGCCGTGTTGATACTAGTCATTTTGGCGAGCGTTTCAATAGAAGTTTATGGTTGCCGAAGAGTCCAAGTAGATAACATCCCTCGTCCAAAGTAGTTTATCGTAGATAGCAGCAGTAGAGTTGATTGTAGAGTAGAAGTTTCATCGCAGATAGTGTGTGTGTGTGTTTGTAATTCTAAGGTTTATAGTCCGTCCGCCAACGAACACGTCAGGGTATACCTGACGCGATGGGCACAATAGAGTCTGGACTTTTAAAGGTGTAATTTTGAATTTTGAAGCTGATCTAGACCTTGCCAACAGGTCTGTTTAATGCCTAAATATGTGCTAAAGACGGTGTCAACAACAGCGGTTAATTCAACCTAATTTCGTGTATTGACACCTTCCGGTCCTAGCTTTGTTTGGCGTTGTGTTGTATGTGGTGCGTGCTTGTCTTGTAGTGTTATGATTATGTTTTTAACATATCATATTTGCTGGGGTTTGATGAGGGGTATGCCTGTACTACGCCATCTTGGGGATGATTAGCGTGTCCATTTGCAGCATACTAATACTTGTGGTCATCGAACTGGGGCCTGTTCGGTTATTTCTGTGTTGTATGTTTGTACATGTTGGAGCATTTGTTGGTGTTAAGTTTGTTGGTTGCTATGCCTGGGGCATAGCGTGTGTGTCTGGTCTGAGGTACTGTGGCAGCAATTCCACATCTTGTTCACGCAAGGGGTTTGCTACCACTGGGAAGGAAAGGCCAATTATGGTCGCTAACGGTTTCCAGTCAAGATTGCCCCTGTGGGATGTGTCCCACAGGTTGGTGATGAAAGGGACCGTAAGGAGGCGCTCCCTAGTCCTAAATGGGTATGTGCCGTGTTTACTGGTTTTAGAGTTAACATTACTTTTGTACTTAGTTAAGAACTATTACACTATTATTACTGTAGTTGTTGGATTTTAAGACGGTCACATCCCTTATGGTATAATGCACAATACAAATTTAATGTTTTTGTATGGCTTCTACTGGTATACTTATTTGCTTATTTATTTGTTTTTTACTTATAATTGTTATAATACAAAAAATCGAATGCCTAAAAAGTGGCCTAATATGTGCTATTCCCACTATAACACCGCTCGATATTTCCGTGGGGCGCGTTTTATTGTATTTACTTATTCGTCCGACGCGAATGTCAATGGTATTTACTTATATAGACAAATTTAATATCTCGTCCATACACGTGAGCGTACGTTAATGCTCGGGGTATATATATATATATATACACGTATCTTGGGTGATACCACATAGTAGGTAATTATATATAAGGATAATGTAAGATTTCATACATACACATAGATATACATACATCCATACACATAGTAGATATATACAGAATAATATCATTACAGGTAGTTATTATATTTCGTACACACTCATACATATAACCATTTCACTTATTCCCTATATGTTTCATTTTAATTGCTTCGACCTTAACCTGTCGTGTTCTACTGGCCTGACCTGCCCTACTTGCGTGTCCTACTTAAAAATATGTGTTTATTGCCGAGTTTCTAAACTATGTTATTCAGGGTCAGGGTCGATATAAGTGTCAAGGTCGGATTTGTCAATTTGGACAAAGCGCGGACCGGATGGAAATCACTTGGTTTTAAAGTGATATTATTACTGATTTAATGATAAAAATAGACGATAAACAAGGCACAACACACTACAATACAAATCAAATCAGCAACCAAAGACTCAAGACAACCTAGAGGCGAGACGGTTAGACAATGCAATACCAACATGCTCATGAAAATCCCCATACCAACTATGTGATTAGGGCATCACAGGAACAGTTAGATCTCCCATCATCAACCTAATCTTGGAATCTGTAATCGGTGAAGTTTTTCATATATGAGTATGTGAGACATGTCAAAAATGTCACTGTTTTTAAGTTTACTGACGGCCCCATCCCTTCTGATGGGATGAGCACTTAGTGGGGTAAATTTACAGAATAGTTATATATACCATTGTACGTTTACATACATACACCTGCACATACATTCATCTCACTGTACCACTTTTTCTGACATATTGCTTTACAAGATGGGGCTGTAACTTGCCTATGCTTATACCAAATTAATTGTCTAAATGATAACTATGGCCGGGCCTACTATGTACGTATGTTCATATACCCTTTTTTAAAACACCCCACAGTGGTGTCGCGCTACCCCATCTTTTAAGTCTTCTTGAAGTCTAAGCTAGAATACGTTTGCACGCCCCAAAGACTACAGCGCGCATCCGCACGCTGTATTTGTGTCAGTGGAGAGACTCGCCTGCTATCTAGGTGTAGTTCCTTCATAGTTTAGGCATTGATTTGGTAGCGCGGCCTCACCGTGTGATGTTGTCACCATTATTGATATGGGGTCCGGTGCCGCGTCCTCACCGTTAACCTTACTCAGCGCTCACAGAGCTGGTTCCAGGGTGAGTTACAACCCCAGTCACTACCGAGTATCAGGAAGGATGGCGGATTTGGCCATGGGCCCATATTACAATGTCCGTGTGCACCATACTTATAGTTTATACTGTTCATCTTCTCTATTTACCTAACCTTTTTTATCTGTTATATTGTATTCTGCCTGTCATGATATGGTTTGTCCTATTCTAAGTTTTAAGCGAGTGTTAGGGCCCGTACTCAAACTTAATGACTCGGATTCCACGGTCAGGACCGCGCAGTTCAGAACCAGGCTGCAGGACCGCGCTTATACGCGGCGCCGCCTTAGTTATGAACCATGGAACTCGCTTGAGCCCCGCCGTTATCACAGTACCACAGAAAATATTCCTTGTGCAGATGAAGCCCCACATTAGACAACTAATCGTTTTTAACTTTCGCTATGTTTTATAGTAATAGGGCTTTTTGACTTGTCCATATCTTGGTATGTTTACATTAGCTATATAATCATACATTTATATTTACATGTTACATGTTCGATCCCCATTTAGTTGAGATTATGGTTTATTTTCGTTTTACAAAACGGATTGAAAATGGACCAATCAGGGATTTGTTGGTTTTTTGTTTCGCGAAACGGATTGAAAATGAACCAATCGGGTGTAAGTTGCATTTTCGTTTTGCAAAACGGATTGAAATTATCCGCGCGGTCCAAAGTGAGAGCACCGTTAATGCAATGTTGGTTTTTTGATGGTTTTTAAATTATGGGTTCCACCCCTACTTGCTTTCCCCTCCCTCTTTCGGTGCCCATGGGAGCAAAGCATGTTACGACCACCTTATACCGAGGGGCAATGGTGCTGCAAGTAGTGTGTGGGTCCATTTACTTGGTGTTTTATCGTTAATAAGTCGTATTGAGCTATGTTGGTAGAATATCAAATGTGTGCAATTCCATTTATGCATTTATATTAATGATGGCAGAAGTTAAGATCAGATGAGCAGTATACCCCCATATGGCTAAATATACACATAGACCCATACAATTCATGCTACATACTACATATACCGACATACATATTCCTTTACTGGCTGTTTGCTACGTAAATAAGACCACACACATGTACACCATATGAGTTTAATATATATGAGGATCATCCGGCACACATATTACGCAAGAGATTGACTGTTACATGCATGTCGGCGATCCCCATATACATAAATATCACCACTTGTGCCTTTTTACTGAGTGCTTAGCGGCAACAGAGCATGTTTGATTCTATATTCTGTATAAAACTCCTGTCGATCGGAGAGACTTAAATACCGCTTTCCGCGTTTCTACTGCATATTGAGTTTCCGGGAATAGTAGCGCTTTTTGGTTTATTATCTTTAATCCTAACTTGAGAAGGTCGGTTTTTAGTGTTTCGCGTTGGCTTAAGTATAAGGGGCATAGACCCGAGGGATCAAAGAAGGTGTGGTCAAATGATCCGTTTTGACCGCATGTTTCGCAATCTGTGCTTATTCCGTTGCTAGTTTTTATCTTATCATTGTCTCCTAGCCGGCTATGTCCTAATCTTAGTCGGGTATATGCAATATCCATGCGCCTATCATCGCTATATTGTATTACTTTATTTGGTACATGGGGGTGCATGGAAATACGCTGTGTGGTAGCTTTTGACCATTTTTGCTTCCATTCACTTGTCATTTTAGCTTTAATTATCGAATATATTTCTTTAAGGCCTAATGGCAGGGATATTGGGGTGCCTTTGCTTGCCCCTCTGTTAGCCCAGTAGTCCGCCCTTTCATTCCCTTCTATATCTACGTGGCTGGGGATCCAATTCATTTCTAACAGTATGTTTAGTTCTGAAATGGTGTTGATTTGTTTTAGGATCGAATAAGTTAGATCGGGTCTATTATTGTTAGTACCATTAGCTATTGATTGTAGTGAACTCAGACTGTCGCTGAATATCACCACTTTTTCGGGTTTGAGAGTTATTATCCATTCGAGCGCCATTCGAATCGCTACTAGTTCGGTTGTGTATACTGATAACCTGTGGTCTACTTTATAACCTTTTTCTAAAATCAAAGTATTGTTGGTACTGTATATGCAAATTCCCGATCCGGCTATTTCTTTCTCGGGGTTTTTACTCCCATCTGTTTATATTTTGATATAATCCTTATAGTTGCTGTCTATATGATCTATACTTATATTGCGTGCTATCGCGGGTTCTGTTTGTTTTTTATTAATTAAATGGGTGAGATCGAGGCACGGCTTTAAGGTTCGTATTAGCGTATTATCGGGGTAGACGGGTTTTGATATTGATAGATTGGTCATGTTATGTTTACTTAACAAGGTTTGTATTTGCTGAGTATACGGGAGTTTTAGGCTAGTTTTATCTTTTTTATGTTCGAATATGCCTATCTTTGTTATTTTCCCGTTAATTGGGAGGTTTTGTTTTAGCCGGGTTGATCTTGCCCAGTATTTAAGCATATTCTTTTCGCGGTGTATAACCAGTGGCGTTTCTGCACATTCCGCCATGAGTCCAATTATGTTGGTTGACCTATGTGCCCCTGTGGCTATGCGCAGGGCTTTATTTTGTATTACTTGTAGTTTATATAGTAACCTATCGGACGCGGAGGCATAAGCTATGTCTCCATAACTGATTTTACTTAAAATTAACGCTTTGTATAGGTTGATTAAGGATGTTTTATCTGCACCGTACGTGCTGTTAGTTAACATTCTAAGCAGGCGCATATCCTTATTACATCTTTCTATGACATACACTTCTCAAAACTGCTAACTACACCGCTCACGTTTTGGGTTATATATATCGATGGGTTGAATGTTTTTCAATAAAATAAAAATTTGTCTCATATAGTGCAGATTTGTGTTATTTGTTTATTTAATTACAAACAACTATGAAATAATGATATTAACAAAATTATTCATATTTTAAATCGGTGTAGTTGGCTGTTTTGAAAAGTGTATAAAACGTGAGCGGTGTAGTTAGCAGTTTTGAGAAGTGTAAGTGATGTGTTTTTTCCATGTCAGATGCCTGTCGAAGTACATTCCCAAGAGTTTTGTGTATGTGACGCGTATTCTTCTGTTTTGTTACATAGTTTCAGTTTTTTTAGTTTAAATTCTTTTTCGGGATATCTTCCTGGTTTTGATATTATCATGACCTGTGTTTTTTCGGGGTTTATTTTCATACCCCACGTTATTGACCACTTTTCGATTTTGGACATCAGTTGTTGCCCTAGTTGTGTTAATTTAACCGGACTTCGAGATTTTATCCACATGGCCCCGTCATCGACGTATTGGGCGATATGGGTGTGATTTAATAGTTTCGTTGTGCTCTGTTACCGCCATTTTTAGAGTATTCATGTATATACAGAAAATGATTGGAGGTAAGACGCTACCCTGGGGACAGCCATTTTCTGCTATTTTGGTGTCGGATACATGACCATTTACTTTAACTTTAATTTTTCTTTCCATTAAAAATACATTGAGCCATTGAGCCATTTGAGTAGTCTCCCCCTGATTCCCAGCTGATGCATTAACATGAGGGCTCCCTTGTTCCAGTGAATATCAAAGGCATTACTAAGGTCCATGAACACCGTTAGTAAGTAGTTATTTTCAAATTGGGCTTGCCTACCATCATTTTCTAATCATGCGAGGTGGTCGGTGCATGGCCTGCATCCTGACTGATCTATTGACATTAGGCCCTGTGTTTCTACATATTCTATAATTCTGGGTTTTATTATTTTTTGCATGATTTTAGAGAGTACTGGGGTCAGGGATATAGGCCTGTACGACGATGGGAGGGTTTTATCTTTTCCCATTTTTAGGATGGGGATTATGAGGGATTGACTCCATTCTTCGGGATGTGTTCCAGTTGACCAGGAATAGTTATATATTCATCGCAGATAGCCTGAAGAAGTTTAAGTTATCCAAGAAGATTAAAGATGATTTCGAAGTTTCAACCAATGGGATGACAGCAGATATTGCAAGTAGGTCGATCCCATTTCCGGCTCGAAAGTTGATTTGTAGCTCTCCGCCAATCAGAAGGCACCACGCGTCTGTAGAGGTTACCATGTAGGTTGATCAGCTGTTCCGTTTTGTTGGTACTGGCTCCTCCGTAGTACTCACTGATATACATGATACTTATATCAGAGAGTATCTCGCAAGGTTATTCCAACATCAGTATCCATGGTGGGTTATGGTGAGTAGTCGTTGTCCATCGTAGACTGCCTCCTGCCATCTATGCGGGGACTCGCAGTGACCAGGGGCATCTCGCTGGTAAACGTCAGTCTTCAGTAGATTCATCAATCGTCCATCTTTAGGGCCACATTAAAAATATGTAAAAACATATGTACAGCATATGAGGTAAGTCTAAACCTCCTCGTGGCTATCTACACTGTACGCGCACAATGTACAGTGTAGGGCGGATGATTCCAGACAGCGGCACGCCTTGCGGAGTCACTTTGTCCCAGACGGCCGCAAGACGTCCTGCCTGTTCGGTGGTCTGAACTGGAATTCCAGTAAGATGCATGATATCGTCTGCAGAGTCAAGGTCCAGTGAAAGTCAGGATTGACATGGGGGTCCTATTGTCTGTTTCCCATTGGTTAGAGGTTCCAGGTGAAGCCCCCTGAAGCGCAAGATTGTCTGTGGTTGAATTTCACGAATTTTAAATTAGATGTCTAGGGCCCTATTCAAAGTGCAAATGTTTTACCCCCACCCCACCCTGATGTAGCTTTATTTACAACATACCATTATGCAAACGTTGACTTTTATTTGCGTCAAAACGGGCGAATACAGTCGGCTAAATCGCTAGTGAGCTCTTTAATCGACCTAATCTACCCAGACCGATAGCTGCAAGTAAGACATATACGACATATATATCATACGATTTTGGCTGTCCGACATTAGCGTCCCTGTGGCCGATGGATTAACGACGTTGCGTTGTAAACCGTCTCGCCTCTCACCGCTGCGGGTTCGAATCCCACTGGGTGCTCGACTTGTATGTTAGGAAGTGTCGATTTTTACGGATGGCGGAGGTTCTACAGATTCTACCCAGGAAAAGTGGATGGTCTGCCTCAACCGTCATATATAACATTACATGTGTTGAAAATGACGTAAAACACCACACAAACAAAAAAAAACACAAACAAACAAACTGTCCGAGACTACAATACACGTAACATAGCGTAGCAAAGAAATCAGAAGCAGGCCGGATGACCGAGGCTAATCATTTTCGTGTAAATTTGATTTAATAAAAACATGAAGTTAACTTGAAATGTTTTATCATTTTTAGCTCTACTGGCCAAGGGCCAGCAGGGGATGGCGAGTTGTCCGTCGTCCGTCCGTCTGTCGTCTGTTAACTTTTGTCTCATTAAGACAATAGGGCCTTCATTTTTCATCCGATCTTTACCAAACTTAAATAGATTGTTAATATCAATAAAAGCTCGGACAAGTTCGAAAACCAGCCAGATCGGACCAGTAACAGCAGAGTTATGGCCCTTGATTTAGTTAAAAATGCTATATTTTGCCTCGTTAAGACGATAGGGCCTTCGTTTTTCATCCAATCTTTACCAACTATATCAGATTGTTAATATCAATTATAGCTCGGACAAGTTCGAAAACCAGCCAGAACGGACAGGTAACAACGGAGTTAAGGCCCTTGATTTAGTTAAATATGCTATATTTTGCCTCGTTAAGACAATAGGGCTTTCATTTTTCATCCGATCCTTACCAAACTTTAACAGATTGTTAATATCAATGAAGGTTCGGATAAGTTCGAAAACCAGCCAGATCGGACCAATAACAGCAGAGTTACGGCCCTTGATTCAGTTAAAAATGCTATGTTTTGCCTCGTTAAGACGATAGGGCCTTCATTTTTCATCCTATCTTTACCAAACTTCACCACATTGTTAATATCAATGATAGCTCGGACAAGTTCGAAAAACAGCCATATCGGATAGTAACAGCGGAGTTATGCCCCTTGATTTAGTTCAAAATGCTATATTTTGCATCGTTAAGACGATAGGGCCTTCATTTTTCATCCGATCTTTACCAAACTTTATCAGATTGTTAATGTAAATGAAACCTCTGTCCAGTTTGAAAACCAGCCAGATCGGACCAGTAACAGTTGAGTTATGGCCCTTGAGTTTGTTAAAAATGCTATAATTTCATTTTGCATCTGATTTTTGCCAAACTTTACCAGATTTTATGATTTTCTTGTATTTGTTTTAATTTTTTTAATTTTTTTTTTTAATTTTTTATTTTATTTTATTTTTTTTTTGAAAAAAAAAATTGAATTGTTTTAATTTTTTTTTAGAGAATTTTTTTTAGAGAATTTTTTTATTTTTTTAAAAAAAAATTGAAATTATTTTTTGATTTTTTTTTTGAAATTTTATATATTTTTTGATTTTTTTTTTTTAGCTCTATGTTGGACCAGTCGGACCAGTAACAGAGGAGTTATATAACGGCTCTTGATTTAGTTAAAAATGCTATATTTTGCCTCGTTAATACGGTAGGGCCTTCATTTTTCATCTAGTCTTTGCCAAACTTTAGTTATGGCCCTTGATTTAGTCAAAAAGCTGTTTTTTGCCCCAATCTTTCAAAAAAACGTACATGGCAGTCACTCGCTTCATTGATGTTATAAGAGCCATGTTAGCAAGTAGAGCGTCCACAGGCCCTCTTGGGCCTCTTGTTTAGATTTTAAATCGACATATTTATATCACATAATCGACAAACTGTACATAGCTTGAAATAAATATCTCGTGTTTATCAGATAAATTTATCGTGTAACACAGATAATACTCATACGTCGAGTACCTTTATTTGCTTTGTTTCAACGCGATAGAAATAAAAACAAGAGCTGTCGGAGAACAGCGCAGGTTGACTATTCGATTTTTCGGAGAATAATAAATTATATAGCTAGTATATACCATCAGAAAACAAGGCTAAAACAATGTGGGTAGGGGTGGGGTTGGGGGGCGCAACATGGCTATGTGTAAGAATTGACCAAAACTACAAAGAAATATGTAAAAAAAAAATAATTTAAGAAGCAAGTTTTGAGTGGGGGTGGGCGAGAGGTGGGGTGGGTAGTCGGGGTGGTGAGGGCAATATATATGTGTAAGAAGCTATGTAAGAATTAACCTAAACAACACAAAAATATGTAAAAAAAATAAAATTAAAATCGAGTTTTGACTGGGGATGGGGGAGAGGCGGGGGGTGGAGAGGGCAACATATATGTGTAAGAAGCTATGTAAGAATTGACCAAAACAACACACAGAAATATGGTAAAACAAAATAAAAATATTTCGAGGGGGTGGGGGGGGGGGGGGGGGGGGGGGGGGGTGCAAGATAGCTATGTGTAAGAATTGACAAAAACAACACAGAAATATGTAAAATAAAATCGAGTGGGGGGGGGGGGGGGGGGCGTAGTGTGGAGTGGGGTGGAGAGGCAGGGAATGGGGTGGAGGGGGCAACATATATGTGTAAGAAGCTATGTGTAAGAATTTACCAAAACAACACGAAAATGGAATGTTTTTATTTAATGTTTATTGTTTTTTTACATATATCATTTCGAGCGTGGGTGTGGGGTGGGGGAGGGGAGGGGTGGGGGGGGGGGCAACATAGCTATGTGTAAGAATTGACCAAAACAACATAGAAATATGTAAAAAAAAAAAAAAAAAAAGAGTTTCGAGTGGGGGGAGGGGGAGGGAGCAACATATATGTGTAAGAAGATGTGTAAGAAGCTATGTGTAAGAAGCTATGTGGGGGGGGGGGGGGGGGGGGGTGAGAGGGAGCAACATATATGTGTAAGAAGCTATGTGTAAGACGCTATGTGTAAGAAGCTATGTGTAAGAATTGACCAAAACAATACAGAAATATGTAAAAAAAAATAGTCATGCCCCAATATGAGTGAAGTATGAATAAGATGCATAATGCTATAAGAAATCCCAAACCAAAATTATAGATATATACATGCTTACATGCAAACCTAGATCTGCCTTTATTGCACATTTTATGGGCCATCACTATTTGGGTTCCATGGGAGCCTAGAATTTGCAGAAGACAAAATTACTTATCCAACCCTTTACAACATACTATAAGGAAACCAGTTCCAAAATTTAGTTCAGCTAGGACAAGAAATGCCAGAGATATAGACCTGTAAACACAGCTTACACGCAAAATTTGATGTGAAACAGACACATTTTAAGGGCTATCAGAATTTGGGTTCCATGGGAGCCCATGGGTTACAGGAACCAAAATTGCTTATGCAGCCCTTAAGATAATGCTATAAGGAAGCCCATGGCAAATGTGGTTGTGCTAGGATAAGAAATGTAAGAGATATAGACTTACACGCAAACCTTCATGTGGGACGCCGACGCCGACCCCGGGGTGATTACATAAGCTCTCTTATTCTACGAATAGTCGAGCTAATAAAGAATCAGTTCAACGTATTTGTTTTGCATTTATTGGAATTACATCGTATTTTGTCGACGTAAATATATCGATTTATAGATGTATACCTTAACAACTCGAGTTATTGGAAATTGAGAAATTCAATATAACCCAATGTGGGTGGTCTCCACCATAAAAAATCGACCGTCATATATAACATTGCATTGTGTTGAAAATGACGTAAAATACCTCACAAACAAACAAACAATGTAAACAGGAACTTCTTTTTAGGCATAACGTGTATAATTTATGAATACCTAGGACCAACTATCGCTTGGTTAGGAGACCACTTACACAATTAAGGGAGGTTTGTTTATACGTTCATATGTCTGAAAACAAACAAAGGTAAATTATGTGTCCGTTTATTGCACAATTTATGAAACTTCAATGATACTCCATTCCAAGAAGTTTATTTGCCTAAGTGCGCAATAGAAAGGCACTCGCTTATTTATTATTTTATTACCATGAGTATGAGTTTTGATTGCGAAAAAGGTTTTCATCCAATATAGCTTCGTATAAATCTGTTTAAAGAAGATGTATATGAAAACACTTTAAAATGATCTATACACAAGTAATTTTGATATTACATATGTATATATATATATCGGGACAAATATGGGTGAAGTATGAATACGATGCATAATGCTACAAGAAATCCAAAACCAAAATTATATATATCTTAAGTACGTACTAGTGGGGGAGGGAGGTGGGAAGTGGGGGGTGGGGGCGAAGGGGGAGGCGGAGGGCAACATAGCTATATGTGTAAGAATTGCCCAAAACAACATATAAATATGTAAAATATAAATAACAAACATTTTGTTTCGAGTGGGTGGGAGTGGGGGGTGGGTTG
>JAWPHD010014577.1:0-60418 GCA_037043455.1 Cyrtodaria siliqua
CTTTCTAGTTTATAGTTCTTCCACCTAGAGTGTGGACTTCTTCAACATTCAGTCCCATTTTTAGTATATAGTTTTTGCACCGAGAGTGTGGACTTGTTCATCATTCAAGCCCACTTTCTAGTTTATAATTCATCCACCTAGGGTGTGCACATCTTCAACATTCAAGCTCACATTCTAGTTTATAGTTGTTCGACCTAGAGTGTGGACATCTTCAACATTCAAGCCCACTTTCTAGTTTATAGTTCTTCCGCCTAGAGTGTGGACTTCTTCAGCATTCAAGCCCACTTTCTGATTTATAGTTGTTCCACATAGAGTGTGGACTTATTCAACAATCAAGCCCACTTTTAGTTTATAGTTCTTCCACCTAAAGTGTGGACTTCTTCAACATTCAAGCCCACTTTCTAGTTTATAGTTCTTCCACCTAGAGTGTGGACTTCTTCAACATTCAGTCCCATTTTTAGTGTATAGTTTTTGCACCGAGAGTGTGGACTTGTTCATCATTCAAGCCCACTTTCTAGTTTATTATTCATCCACCTAGGGTGTGCACATCTTCAACATTCAAGCTCACTTTCTAGTTTATAGTTCTTCGACCTAGAGTGTGGACTTCTTTAACAATAAAGCCCACTTTCTAGTTTATAGTTTTTCACTTAGAATGTGGACTTCTTCATCATTATGTCCCAATTGTCTAGTGTTTAGATCTTCCACCTAGAGTGTGGACATTTTCAACAATCAAGCCCACTTTCTAGTTCATAGTTCGTCCACCTAGAGTGTGGACATCTTCAAACATTCAAGCCCACTTTCTAGTTTATAGTTCTTCTGCCTAGAGTGTGGACTTCTTGAGCATTCAAGCCCACTTTCTGATTTATAGTTGTTCCACATTGAGTGTGGACTTATTCAACAATCGAGCACACTTTTAGTTTATAGTTCTTCCAAATTAAGTGTGGACTTCTTCAACATTCAAGCCCACTTTCTAGTTTATAGTTCTTCCACCTAGAGTGTGGACTTCTTCAACATTCAGTCCCATTTTTAGTGTATAGTTTTTGCACCGAGAGTGTGGACTTGTTCATCATTCAAGCCCACTTTCTAGTTTATAATTCATCCACCTAGGGTGTGCACATCTTCAACATTCAAGCTCACATTCTAGTTTATAGTTCTTCGACCTAGAGTGTGGACATCTTCAACATTCAAGCTCACATTCTAGTTTATAGTTCTTCGACCTAGAGTGTGGACATCTTCAACATTCAAGCTCACATTCTAGTTTATAGTTCTTCCACCTAGAGTGTGGACTTCTTCAACATTCAGTCCCATTTTTAGTGTATAGTTTTTGCACCGAGAGTGTGGACTTCTTCAGCATTCAAGCACACATTCTGATTTATAGTTCTACCACCTAGAGTGTGGACTTCTTCAGCATTCAAGCACACATTCTGATTTATAGTTCTACCACCTAGAGTGTGGACTTCTTCAGCATTCAAGCACACATTCTGATTTATAGTTCTACCACCTAGAGTGTGAACTTCATCATTCTGTCCAATTTTCTAGTAATTTTATATATCTTCCACCTTGTGTGTGGACATTTTCAACATTCAAGCCAACTTTCTAGGTTATTGTTCATCCACCTAGGGTGTGCACATCTTCAACATTCAATCCCACTTTTTAGTTTATAGTTCTTCCACCTAGAGTGTGGACTTCTTTAACATTAAAGCCCACTTTCAAGTTGATAGTTTTTCACTTGGAGCAGATCGAAAAGTCCTCTTGCGACTTTACAGATCTCTTATCAGATCCAAGCTGGACTACGGCTCAATAGTATATGGATCGACTCGCAAGTCGTACTTGCAGATGCTCGACCCTATACATAATCAAGGATTACGACTCGCCTTAGGTGCCTTTCGTACATCACCAGCCGAAAGTCTATATGTTGAAGCCAGTGAACCATCACTATCTCATAGACGAGACAAATTAGCTCTTCAATACGCGATTAAATTAAAGTCTAACCCTTCAAACCCAACTTTCGATAATGTTTTTAATCCTAGTTGTGAACCTCTTTTTGATCGAAAACCGAAGGCCATTCGACCATTTGGTCTTCGTATTAAACCAAAATTAAGAGACACTGAAATCGACCTAAATTTGATTGCCAAGTACAAAGTACCACAAATTCCACCGTGGATTTTGGAAACTCTAACAATTATTTTTGATCTTTGTAATAATAACAAATCCAGTACAGACCCTACTGTCTTTCAAAGCAAATTTAATGAAATTATATTGAAATACAGATACTTTCAACATATCTACACAGATGGCTCTAAAGATGGAGATAAGGTAGCTGCAGCAGCTGTTCACAAACACCGCATAAAGAGCCGCCTGCCTGACAAGGCCTCTATCTTTTCAGCTGAACATAAGGCAATTGAACTTGCCTTAAATTATATTCAAGAATCTGATGATGACCATTTTGTAATATTTTCTGATTCCCTTTCATCTCTTCAAGCACTGGGTAATATGAAACATGATAACCCAGTTGTGCTTCAACTTTTAGAAAAGTACAATTCTCTTATAATTGATAATGTTATTATTTTCTGCTGGCTTCCAAGCCATGTAGGAATACGTGGTAATGATAGAGCTGATAGTGCTGCTAAGGCAGCATTAGATTTACATATATCTAATACCAAATTACCTTATAATGATTTTAAAAGTTGTATTAACACATATATTCGTAACTCTTGGCAAACCGCTTGGGATTTGTCAGTTAACAATAAACTCCATCCAATTAAACCGTTACTCGGAGAATGGCGTTATTCTAGTAGACCCATTCGTCGAGAGGAAGTTGTCCTAGCCCGGTGCAGGATAGGGCATACACGTTATACTCATTCATATTTATTACAAGGTGAGCAATTACCAGAATGTATACCCTGCTTTGCACCGTTAACGGTCAAACACATCTTATTGGAATGTGTAGACTTTGATCCTATGCGTCAAAGGTACTACAATGTTAATACTATGAAAGAGTTATTTGATACTGTAGATTTTAGTCTTGTTTTAGATTTCCTAAAAGAGATCAGACTATATAAATCATTATAATGTGTTTTTATGTATATTTACTTGTTTATATACCCGTTGACGGGCATTTGTTGATTTGCATACATAGTTTATATTACACCTTATCATCCCTTATTTTTTAATAGTTTTGTCTTTATATATTTACATTAATTTTTAATTAATACTTCATTTCTTCATTTTTCTTAACTATTTGCGCACAATATGACCTATTTATGTGTCGACGTGCCGTAAAACACCATTCATTCATTCATTCACTTAGAGTGTGGATTTCTTCAACATTCAGTCACATTTTCTAGTGTATAATCTTTCCACCGAGAGTGTGCACTTCTTCAGCATTCAAGCACACATTCTGATTTATAGTTCTCCCACCTAGAGTGTGGACTTCTTCAACATTCAAGCCCACTTTATAGTGTATAGTTCTTGCAACTAGAGTGTGGACTTCTTCATCGTTCTGTCCAATTTTCTAGTGTTTAGATCTTCCACCTAGAGTGTGGACATTTTTCAACATTCAAGCCCACTTTCTAGTTGATAGTTTTTCACTTAGAGTGTGGACTTCTTCAACATTCAGTCCCATTTTCTAGTATATAGTTTTCCACCAAGAGTGTGGACTTCTTCATCATGTAAGCACACATTCTGATTTATAATTCTTCCACCTAGAGTGTGGACTTCTTCAATATTCAGTCCCATTTTCTAGTGTATAGTTCTTCCACATAGAGTGTGAACTTCTTCAGCATCCAAGCACACTTTCTAGTGTACAGTTCTTCCACCTATATTGTGGACTTCTTTAATCTTCAATTCTATTGTCCAGTATATAGTTCTTCCACCTAGAGTGTGGACTTCTTCAACATTCAGTCCAATTTTCTAGTGTATAGTTCTTCCACCTAGAGTGTGGACCTCTTCAGCATTCAAGCACACTTTCTAGTGTATAGTTCTTCCACCTAGACTGTGGACTTCTTCAGCATTCAGTCCCATTTTCTAGTGTATAGTTCTTCCACCTAGAGTGTGGACTTCTTCAACATTCAAGCCCACTTTCTAGTTTATTGTTCTTCAACCTAGAATGTGGACTTCTTTAACATTCAAGCCCACTTTCTAGTTAATAGTTTTCCACCTTGAGTATTGACTTCTTCAGCATCCAAGCACACTTTCTGATTGATAGTTCTTCCACCTAGAGTGTGGACTTCTTCAACATTCAGTCCCATTTTCTAGTGTATATTTCTTCCAACTAGAATGTGGACCTCTTCAGCATTCAAGCACACTTTCTAGTGTATAGTCCTCCACCTATATTGCGGAATTCTTTAATATTCAGTTCCATTTTCTAGTGTATAGTTCTTCCACCTATATTGTGGACTTCAACATTCGGTCCCATTTTCTAGTGTATAGTTCTTTCACCGAGAGTGTAGACTTCTTCAGCATTCAAACTAGCATTTTCTAGTGTATGGTTCTTCCACCTATAGTGTGGACTTCTCTAACATTAAAGCCCACTTTCTAGTAGATAGTATGGACTTCTTCAACATTCAGTCACATTTTGTAGTGTATATTTCTTCCACCTAGAGTTTGGACTTCTTCAACATTCAAGCCCACTTAAAGTGTATAGTTTTTCCACCTAGAGTGTGGACTTCTTCAGCATCAAAGCACACTTTCTGATTTATAGTTCTTCCACCTAGAGTGTGGACTTCTTCAACATTCAAGCACACTTCACAGTTTATAGTTCTTCTTATTCAGAATTCAAGCCCACTTTTTGATTTATAGTTGTTCCACCTAGAGTGTGGACTTCTTCAACTTATCCTATTTCTAGACTGTATATAACCAAGATAAATGATAACTATTACACATATTTTACTAAAGGAATTGCTTGTTTTCAAGTCATAAACTTAAATATGCTGGGTATGAAAATTACTTTAGAAATAAAGTTTTGAAGATATACATGTTTTTTCTAATGTTAAACTCTAACCAACTTAAAGCCTTTATGATAGGTTTGGTTTAAATGTTCATTTTCTTAATTAAAAACAATCTACGTGCAATTTTGGTGACAATGAAATATTAAATGCATAGGTGTAGCTTCCACAGGGACCTAACAAACAAACAGAAATCTGACCATTGTATATGGCCTAACATGTGCTAAAAATTACGTAAACCACCGTCCAAAACAAACAAATAATGTCTCTGTTTTCTGAGAACAATGTCATAACCATAACCATTGAAATAAAGACTTTTATGAAATATTTGATTTTCTGTGCATCTTGTTACTTTAGGGGTGACAGTACTAAACTTATGAGTTATTATTTATATTTATGCATACCGAACAAAATAGATTTAGCACATAAAATGAATGTCAATTCTATAGATAAGATACAAAGTTTACTAATGTTACAAAGTCATTTGTAAACAAAGTCAGTGTTAAAAATGAAGCAACTATATTAGGAACATACTATTATAGTTTATGAAAAAATGTTCTCATTTAAATGAAAAGGGAGGTAATTTTAAAGTTAAGAAATTTGGAAAGCTTTTGTTTGAGAATAACAATGTGTTCTGAACACATTTTGGCATTTTTTAAAAAACGTTTTTGAAAATCACATTCTTACCTAGTATTTTAAAAGCTTCAAACAAGTATATCAATGTTCATACGTTTAATCTTTGTCCCTAAAAAGTTGTGCTAAACTTATTTTGCTCAGTATAGTTGCAATGGTTTAGCACTTTAAATGAACTACACTATGTACCTTAGTAATTTTAATAGCATCAATTGATTTTAAATAAAATCATAATGCTTATATTGTTGCTTGACTGTAGAATGTAGATTATTAGATTATTTATAGAATATTCCTGTTGCATCTGTTGACATGCATAAGGGGCGTCCGTGGCCGAGTGGTTAACATCTCTGACTTGAAATCACTTGCCCCTCACCGCTGTAGGTTCGATCCCTCAGGGGCCTAGGAATCTTTATGTGAGGAAGCTATCCAGCTGGCATGCGTAACGTCGGTGGTTCTACCCAGATGCCCGCCCGTGCACGAAAATTGCCCGGAGGGGCACCTGGGGTCTTCCTCCACCAATGGAAGCTGGAAAGTCATCATATGACCTTAGCTGTTGGTGCGACTATAAAATCCAATTTAATTGACATGCATAGCAGCATAACTTCTTATAAATAAAGAAATGCTATTTTCTTGGCTCAGTGTTGTAAATTCTGTTTAGCAATACATATGTTGTGCTAGACTAGAATAAAGGCTTTTAAAAAATGTCATACTGCATCAATTAACAATGTTAAAATGATTTCATAGCAAAATAACGTTGTATAAAAAAAACACCTGTTTTCTTAAAGGGACACACAGCAACCTTTTGTTTTTAAACACATATAGCATCCATTAGTTTTTCTACATAACTTTTTGCATTTTTGCAAATCACTTGCATATTTGTTATTGTTGATTATATTGTACCAACTAAGGCAGAATAAGGAGAAAAAACAAATTAAAATGTTATTAAATATGGAGATTTGTTTTATTGTATGCAAGCATATTTAAAGTCAAAATGATACTGGATTAATTAATCTAGGAACAATTTAACTTTTCCTATTTCAAAACTGCTATGTGTCCCTTCAAGTCAATACAGTATTTAATCTGTGTAGCAATATTTATTTGTTTCTGTGCTAGACGGGAAGAAAAATGCTGAATCACATTCATTTGCCATCATTTTACAATGTTAAAATGATTCTGTAACAGCATAACTTCTTACACATAAATGAATGTATACATACATGAATGCTGTTTTCTTGGCTCAGTTTCTGTGCTAGAAGGGAAGAAAGATGCTGAATCACATTCATTTGCCATCATTTTACAATGTTAAAATGATTCTGTAACAGCATAACTTCTTACACATAAATGAATGTATACATACATGAATGCTGTTTTCTTGGCTCAGTTTTATGCAATTCTTCAGCCATACATTTGTAGTTGATAGACTATATGATTTTGAAAGATTCATATTTCACCAAGTGACAATGTTAGAATGATTACATAACAGCATGTTAACTTGTTGTTACAATATTGTAAATTCTGTCTAGCAATATTAAGTTGTGTCTTTGCTAGACTAGAATAAAAATGGTGAATCACATTCACATCAGTTGACAATGTTAATTTAAAAATGCATCTGTTGACAATGTTAATTTAAAAATGCAGCTGTTGACAGTGTTATTTTAAAAATGATTTTTTAACAGCATAACTTTTTATATATACCAACAAATGCTGTTTTCTTAGCTCAGTGTTGTAAATTCCATTTAGCTAAACATGCATTTGCTCGACTTGACAAAATAGATTTTGAATGACATTTGTAATGTTAAAATGGTTTCAATAACCATATTACTTACTATTCTGAAACAAATGGTCTCAGTAACAATGTAACATCTTATTATTCTGAAACAAATGGTTTATAACGTCTTATTATTCTGAAACAAATGTTATTTTTGTTAGCTTAATGATTGTTTCCTGTTACCATTTGGGCATCTTTTAATTCCAAGTTGTTTCAAGGCTTTAAATGCTGGCTATGGGTGACCTGGTTCTAAAGCCTTGATGGACTGTTTGGCAATACAGTGATTAGGGTTTTAAAACTGGAAGGTAATGTAGGCACTAAGGTAAACTACATCAAATTGACCGTTTATTGTCACCATGGATACTGTTGGTAGGTATCACATAGTCATTATTTAAATGAAAGTTTTAGCATTCAACTTAGAAATGAAAATAAATAATTAAAAATAATCTTATGAAATTAGTAAATTGGTTTAATAAGTGGAAACATGCAGTTTGAACAAAAATAGATTTTTAACAATATCATTGTGTTTTCTTTGTTTAAATTATATATTCAGTAATTTGTTGTTGCTAGACTGGAATAAACTCTTAAATAACATTCATTTTGCATTATGGCGAAAATGTAACAAGGAAGGAAGTGAAAAACCAGCAACAACAGTTTTAAAATATAGTCAACAGATTTATTCAAATAGTACAGTGAAAAATATTCACTTACAGAATACACATACATTAGATCCAGTATTTCTTCAAAATTTGATTTAAGAATATTGTCCAACTAATACTGGCAAATGTCCCATTCAGCTAAATTGTCAAATGTCCCGTTAATCCATTTTTTTAAGTCTTTCCTGTTTCACTTACTCATAATAATCCAAATAATCCAATGTCACTTTTAATATAGATGAGCACAATAACTGTTAATAGAACTCCTCTCACAATACATATTTTTTATTAAAAAAGCATCCAGTACTTGCACAATGTTTCATTTAACATTGTACTGAACTCTGAAGTAAATAATGAACCAAATACTGAACAAGTGACAATATCGCAAGACAATATTTATACAGTCATAGAATATTTAGAATTTTCAAGTAAGATGAACATTTTATATTTAAATAACATTGACTGACAGAAGCACAATGTTTCTGATAAACATCAATATAAACAGCTTGTTTACCCCATCCAGAAACTTCTTTATGCCGCTATTTGTAAAGGAAAGTCAAACTGTTTCAATGATTCCTTAACTGCATAACTTCTTTAAATTGATAATAACAAGAAGTGCTGTTTTTAAGAGTTAATATTGTAAATTCTGTCTAGGAACAGTCATTTGTGGTGTTGCTTGTCTGGAATAAAAATGTTGAATTGCCATCATATTGTATCAATGGACATGATGTCAAAATGATTCCAATAGCAACATGCTGTTTTCTTAGCTCATCGTTTTCTGTACATTTGTTTTTGTTAGACTAGAGTTAAGATTTTGAATTACACTTGTACTTCGTCAGTGATAGTGTTAAACTGATTCCATAACAGCATGCATTCTTATACATAAGGAATGCTGTTTTCTTAGCTCGTAGTTGTACATTCTGTTTAGCAATACATTGTTATTGTTAGACTAGAGTTAAGATTTTGATTACATTTGTACTTCATCAGTGAATAATGTTGAAATGATTTTGCTCTTTGCTTGTAAATGGAAAAACACGTTTCCTTAGCTAAATTACTGTAAACATTCATAATATATCAATTGTAAATGTTAAAATGATTTCAATAGCAGCATAAATTCTTATAAATATGCGCAAATGCTGTTTTCAAAACCCATTATTGTAAACTCTGTTTAGCAACACTGGAATTTATTATTGCTTATCATAAATAAAGATTTTGTGTTACTTTCATGTTGCATCAATTGACAATGTTAAAATGATTCCATTACAGCATGACCTTGTAAATTAATGTTTCTTCAGTTAATATGCAATTCTGTCTAGGAATACGTATTTGTGTTGTTGCTTGACTAGAATTTTTTTTTTAATTGCCTTCATATTGTATTAATTGACAATGTTAAAATGATTCCAATAGCAGCATAATTAACTTCTGATGGATACTAAACCTGCTGTTTTCTTAGCTCAATGTTGTAAATTCCATAGCAACACATCAGTTTGTCGTCGATGGTTCTACCCATGTGCCCGCCCATGCAGGAAAATTGCCCGGAGGGGCGCCTGTGGACTTCATCAGCATGCAAGCCGACTTCATAGTTAATAGTTCTTCCACCTAGAGTGTGGATTTCTTCAACATTCAAGCCCACTTTCTAGTTTGTAGTCCTTCCACCTAGAGTGGAAGCTGGAAAGTCACCATATGACCTTAGCTGTTGGTGCGACTATAAAATTTGGGTCAGTTCAATTCAATTCAATTTGTCATTGCTATAATATTTGGATAAAGATTTTGAATCACATTTGTACTTCCATCAGTTAACGATGTTAAATGATTCCATGACCGCATGACTGCTTGTAAATGAAAAAACATTAAGTTATTGTTAACATTTATGTTATATGAGAGTGTTAAAATGATTCCAGTAGCAGCATAACTTGTTATAAACTGATACAAGCATATGGTGTTTTCAAAACTCAGTGTTGTATATGTTGGGTAGCAACACATCAAACTGTTATTGCTAAACTTTGGTTAACGTTTATGTTGCGTCAATTGACAATGTTAAAATGATTCCATAACAGTATGTCATTGAATTCTTGGAAATTAAAAGAAATGCTGTATTCTTTAGTTAATATTGTAAATTCTGTCTAGTAATTCCATTGCCTTCATATTGTATCAATTGACAATGTTAAATTGTTCCAAAATCAGCATACTTAACTTCTTAGCAATACAAACATTCTGTTTTCGTCCTCAGTGTTGTACATTCTGATTAGCAATATATTAGTGGTTGCTAGTATAGATTTAAGACTGAATTACATTTAGTATAGATTTTAGATTTTGAAAAACAGTTGTCAAAGTTAAAATGATTCCATAACAGCATGACTTCTTATACATAATGAATGCTGTTTTCTTAGCTCAGTGTTGTACAATCTGTTTAGCAATGCATTTGTTATTGATATGTACTTCAACAGTTACTTGTCAATGTGATTCCATAACTGCTTGTAAAGGGAAACACATTATTAAAATGATTTCAATAGCATTATAACTTCTTATAAAGGCAAGCAAATGATGTTTTCAAAACACAATATTGTAAATTCTGTTTAGCAACACATCAATTCATTATTAATAATTAGATATCAATAAAGATTTTGGTTGACTTTAATGTTGGGTCATTTGGCAATGTTAAAATGGTTAACAGACAAAGAGACGTCTTGTAAATTAAAAGTATGCTGTATTCTACAGTTTATATTAGTATTTCTGTAGGAATATTTATTTGTGTTGTTGCTTCACAAGAATAAAGATTTTGAATTGCCTTCATATTGTAGCAATTGACAATGTTAACCCTTAACCTGCTACATATATATAATGGAATGTTCTTACTTTGTATTCCATTTATGTGACAAAGGGATGTTTTGGAGAAAATGACTGATGAGCAGCTGGACATTGTAAACCCTGATCAGCGTGTGAGTTACTCTGGGTTTACAATGGATACAAAGGCTATAATAGTCATCCTTAGCGGGTTAAGGGTTAAAGTGATTCCTGTAGTAGCATACTTAACTTCTTATAAATACAAAAATGCTGTTATCTTAGCTCAATGTGGTAAACTGCATTTAGCAACACACCAATTTGTGGTTGCTAGACTGTATTTAAATTTGAATAACATTTGTACTGCATCAGTAAGCAATGTTAAAATGATTCAATAACATCAGAATTTTCTAGTAAAAGGAAAACGTGTTCTCTTAGCTATTATAAACATTCATAATATGCCTATTGACAAGGTTAAAATGCTTCCATAATGGCATAACTGCTTGTAAATGAAAAAACATGTTGTTTCCTTAGCTAAGTTATTGTAAACATTCATAACATGCCTATTGACAATATTAAAATTGTCGCATAACAGACATGGTTCAATTCAGTTCCATAACAGACAGCATGACTTCTTGTAAATTAAAAAAAATGCTGTTTTCTACAGTCATTATTGTAAATACTGTCTAGGAATTCAATTGCCTACTTATTGTATCAATTAAAAATGTTCAATGATTCCTAAATCAGCATAATTAACTTCTTATAAATACCAAACATGCTGTTTTCTTAGCTCAATGTTGTAAATTCCATTTAGCAACACATCAATTCATTATTAATAATTAGATATCAATAAATAGTTTGTGGCAATGTTAAAATGGTTCCAAAACAGACAACATGATGTCTTGTAAATTAAAAGGATGCTGTAATCTACAGTTTACATTAGTAGGAATATTATTTGTGTTGTTGCAAATCACAAGAATAAATATTTTGAATTGCCTTCATATTGTATCAATTGACCCTTAACCCGCTACATATATATAATGGACTGTTATTACTTTGTATTAGGACCATTCCATTTATGTGACAAAGGGATGTTTTGGCGATAATGACTGATGAGCAGCTGGACATTGTAAACCCTAATCAGCCAGCGAGTTACTCTGGGTTTACAATGGACACAAAGGCTTTTATAGTCATGCTTAGCAGGTTAAGGGTTAAAATGTTTCCTATAGTGGCATAATTAACTTCTTATAAATACAAACATGCTGTTACCTTAGCTCAATGTTGTAATTTCCATTTAGCAACACACCCATTTGTGGTTGCTAGACTGGATTTAAGATTTGAATTGCATGTGTACTGTATCAGTTAACAATGTTAAAATGATTCCATTACAGCATAATTGCTTGTAAATGGAAAACATGTTTTCTTAGCTGAGTTATTTAAACATTCATAACATGGCTATTGACAATGTTAAAATGGTTGCATATTAAACAGACATGGTTCAATTCAGTTCCATAACAGGCAGCATGACTTCTTGTAAATTAAAAGAAATGCTGTATTCTGCAGTTAATATTGTATATCTGTCTAGGAATTCAATTGCTTTCATATTGAATCAGTTGTCAACCTTAAAAGGATTCAACTACAGCACAACTTCTTATATATGCAAACAAATGCTGTTTCTTAGTTCTATATTGTAAATTCCATTTAGCACTAGTTCATTTTCTTAGTAAATATTTTGAAAAACATAAATAGATAATTCATAGATCATTGATAATACATCAATTGACAATGTTAAACTGTTTTCATTGCATTAGCGTACGTTCCTATCAATATAAACACAGCTGTTTACCTTTTGAGCATATTTTTTTTCCAAGTTGTTTCAAGGCTTTAAATGTTGGCTATGGGTGACCTGGTTCTAAAGCCTCGATGGTCTGTTAGGCAGTACAGAGATTAGGGTTTTAAAACTGGAAGGTAATGTAGGCACTAAGGTAAACTACATCAAAATGACTGTTTATTGTCACCATGGATACTGCTGGTAGGTATCACATAGCCATTATTTAAATAAAAGCTACAGGAAATCAACTTAGAAATGAAAACCTATCAATTGAAAAATATGAAAGTGGCTTATTTTTAATCGATTTAATAAGTGAAAAAATGAAAATAGATATTAACAGAATTGTGTATTGTGCAGAGATAACGATTTTGAATTGCCTTCATATTGTATCAGTTGACAATGTTAAAATGATTCCAATAGTAGCAAGTTAAAATTCCATTTAGCAACACATCAGTTGTGGTTCTACCCATGTGCCCGCCCATGCACGAAAGTTGCCCGGAAGGGCACCTGGGGTCTTACTTCACCAATGGAAGCTGGAAAGTTGCCATATGACCATAGCTGTAGGTGCGACTATAAAATCCAGTTCAATTCAATTCAATTGATCATTGCTAAAATATTTGAATAAAGATTGTGTATCACATTTGTACTTCCATCAGTTAATAATGTTAAATGATTCCATGACATCATGACTGCTTGTAAATGGAAAAACATGTTGTTTTCTTAGCTAAGTTATTGTTAACATTCATGTTATATGCTACATTTTGGTTAACGTTCATGTTACGTCAGTTGACAATGTTAAAATGATTGAATTCTTGAAAATTAAAAGAAATGCTGTATTCTTCAGTTATATTATAAATTATGTCTAGAAATTCAATTGCAGTCATATTGTATCAATTCTATTGAAAATGTTAAAATAGTTTCACAACAGACAGCATGACTTCTTGTAAATTAATAGAAATACTATGTTCTTTAGTTAATATTATAATTCTGTTTAGGAATATTTATTTGTGTTGTTGTTTTCCTAGCATTAAGATGCTGAATTGTCTTCATATTGTATCAACTGACAATGTTAATATGATCCCATGACAGATATCATGACTTCTTGTAGATTAAAAGAAATGCTGTATTCTACAGTCAGTAATGTAAATTCTGTCTAGGAATTCAATTGCCTTCCTATTGTATCAATTGACAATGTTAAATGATTTCAAAAGCAGCATAATTAACTTCTGAGCAATACAAACATTCTGTTTTCTTCCTCAGTGTTGTACATTCTGTTTAGCAATATATTTGTGGTTTCTATAATAGATTTAAGATTTTGAAATGCAGTTGTCAATGTTAAAATGATTCCATATTGGCATGACTTCTTATACATATTGAATGCTGCTTCCTTAGCTCAATGTTGTACATTCTGTTTAGCAATGCATTTGTGGTTGATAGACTAGAGTTAAGATTTGAATTACATTTGTACTTCATCAGTTACTTGTCAATGTGATTCCATAACTGCTTGTAACTGGAACCACAACAATGTTAAAATGATTTTAATAGCATTATAACTTCTTATAAAGGCAAGCAAATGATGTTTTCAAAACACAATATTGTAAATTCTGTTTAGCAACACATCAATTCATTATTAATAATTTGATATCAATAAATATTTCGGTTGACTTCCATGTTGCATCAGTTGGCAATGTTAAAATGGTTCCAAAACAGAAAACATGACGTCTTATAAATTAAAAGTATGCTGTATTTTACAGTTAATATTAGTATTTCTGTAGGAATATTATTTATGTTGTTGCTTCACAAGAATAAAGATTTTGAATTGCCTTCATATTGTATCAGTTGACAATGTTAACCCTTAACCTGCTACATATATATAATGGAATGTTCTTACTTTGTATTAAGAGATAGGGCACAAAACTGGCGCAGAAAATAAGAAAGGTCCACTTTGTAACCTTCCTGTGCATCAGTTACAGCAGGTACGTTCTGCTGGTATACTTCAAATCTATTTAAATATAACATATTGTGTTACTTACGATAAGTGTTATTAAATTGCTTTCTAGCACAGACTCATTATAGTCATAGTAACAGTGGTTACACTCGTAACAATTAAGAGTTAAAAACCTGCGTATTTATTGATGCAAGGTTACGTCAGTTACAGTTCAGTTACAGTTCAGTTACACGTCGGTTACATCGGAAAGACAAACGCTACTTACATTCTAGTGATATTGTATTGACACAAGGTACGTGAGTTACATGTGATTTACACCGTGGTTACATTCAGTTACGTCGTCAAGCGTTATAAAAACATTTTTCTTTTGCTTTTTCTTCGAAATCGTAGTAACAACGGTTACAATGGTAACACACGAAAATTGAAAGCCTAAGCGTTTATTGATGACAGGTACATCAGTTACCTGCGATTTACAATCGGTTACATTCAGTTACGCCCCAAAATGTTGTGTAAACTTAATTTAATCCTCCGTTTTCCTCAAAATCATAGTTTCAACGGTTACAATGGTTACATGTGAAAATTTAAAGCCTACGTGTGTATTGATGACAGGTACATCAGTTACATGCGAGTTACATATCGGTTACATTCAGTTACGCCCCAAAATGATGTGTAAACTTGATTTAATCCTCTGTTTTCCTCAAAATCATAGTTTCAACGGTTACAATGGTTACATGTGAAAATGTAAAGCCTACGTGATTATTAATTATAGGTACATCAGTTACATGCGAGTTACACATCGGTTACATTCAGTTATGCCGCAAAGAGATATACAAATTTCGTATTATTCAGATTTCCTTTAAAATCATAGTTTCAACGGTTACAATGGTTACATGTAAAAATTTAAAGCCTACGTGATTATTAATTACAGGTACATCAGTTACATGCGAGTTACACATCGGTTACATTCAGTTACGCCCTAAAATGATGTGTAAACTTGATTTAATCCTCCGTTTTCCTCAACATCATAGTTTCAACGGTTACAATGGTTACATGTGAAAATGTAAAGCCTACGTGATTATTAATTATAGGTACATCAGTTACATGCGAGTTACACATCGGTTACATTCAGTTATGCCGCAAAGAGATATACAAATTTCTTATTATTCAGATTTTCTTTAAAATCATAGTTTCAACGGTTACAATGGTTACATGTAAAACTTTAAAGCCTACGTGATTATTAATTACAGGTACATCAGTTACATGCGAGTTACACATCGGTTACATTCAGTTACGCCCCAAAATGATGTGTAAACTTGATTTAATCCTCCGTTTTCTCAACATCATAGTTTCAACGGTTACAATGGTTACATGTGAAAAATTAAAGCCTACGTGATTATTAATTACAGGTACATCAATTACTTGCGAGTTACACATCGGTTACATTCAGTTATGCCGCAAAGAGATATACAAATTTCGTATTATTCAGATTTTCTTTAAAGTCATAGTTTCAACGGTTACAATGGTTACATGTAAAAATTTAAAGCCTACGTGATTATTAATTACAGGTACATCAGTTACATGCGAGTTACACATCGGTTACATTCAGTTACGCCCCAAAATGATGTGTAAACTTGATTTAATCCTCCGTTTTCCTCAACATCATAGTTTCAACGGTTACAATGGTTACATGTGAAAATGTAAAGCCTACGTGATTATTAATTATAGGTACATCAGTTACATGCTAGTTACACATCGGTAACATTCAGTTACGCCCCAAAATGATGTGTAAACTTGATTTAATCCTCCGTTTTCCTCAACATCATAGTTTCAACGGTTACAATGGTTACATGTGAAAATTTAAAGCCTACGTGATTATTAATTATAGGTCCATCAGTTACATGCGAGTTACACATCGGTTACATTCAGTTACGCCCCAAAATGATGTGTATACTTGATTAAATCCTCCGTTTTCCTCAACGTCATAGTTTCAACGGTTACAATGGTTACATGTGAAAATAAAAAGCCTACGTGATTATTAATTACAGGTACATCAGTTACATGCGAGTTACACATCGGTTACATTTAGTTACGCCCCAAAATGATGTGTAAACTTGATTTAATCCTCCGTTTTCCTCAACATCATAGTTTCAACGGTTACAATGGTTACATGTGAAAAATTAAAGCCTACGTGATTATTAATTACAGGTACATCAGTTACATGCGAGTTACACATCGGTTACATTCAGTTACGCCCCAAAATGATGTGTAAACTTGATTTAATCCTCCGTTTTCCTCAACGTCATAGTTTCAACGGTTACAATGGTTACATGTGAAAATAAAAAGCCTACGTGATTATTAATTACAGGTACATCAGTTACATGCGAGTTACACAGCAGTTACATTCTGTTACGCCGTAAAATGATGTGTACACTTAATTTAATCCTCTTTTTTCTTAAACAGCATAGTTTCAACGGTTACATGCGAACATTTAAATGATACAAGGTACGGTTATTACATGTGAGTTACACCTTGGTTACATTCAGTTACGTCGCAAAAAGATATGCAAACTTAACTTGTCCTCAATCTTGTTCAACATCTTAGTTGCATAGGTCACAATGGTTACATGTGAAAATTGAAATCCTACGTGTTTACGTTCGGCATGTGAGTTACACCTTGTTAACATTCAGTTGCGTCGTAAAGAGGTATGAAAACAGTTTGCTGTTGCTTTATCTTCGAAATCATAGTAAGAAGGGTTACAATAGTAACACATGAAACTTGAAAGCCTACAAGTGTATTGATGGAAGGTACATCAGTTAAATGCGAGTTACACATGAATTATAATTCCATCAAAAGGTATGCAAACCTGCTTCGAATCAATATCCATGAAATAACGTAAAACATCACACAGGTGAAGCTGCGAGAATACCAAACACGTCTTGGATCGAAACATGTTTTGAAATTTTCAAAATTAAGTCAGGAACTGTAACACCAAGTGTACTATTGATTGACGAAAAATGGCCAAAGCTTCGCTGTACATATAATGTACCATTTTCGTATGATAGCACATTCAGTATTAATGTTCAAAGTTAAAACAAAAGCATAAACATGTTTTACATTTTTTTACATCAATGTGTCCAGGTAAAATTCAAATACTCCAAATGCATATAAAACAAGATTTACACGGTGTAGAATTTGAAACAAAGGGTAGTTATATCTAAAATGAAAAATTAGTAATACAAATCAACTTATTGTTATGATTTCAAACTCCGGCAGTTTGAACTGCCCAAAAGTAAGATCAGATAACTAACCGATAATTATAACAAGGTGTGAAAAGAATTATCAAGTAAATATTTCAACAGTCCTAGTTTGCACTGTATTTTCGTAAAGTAGATGCTTATACGTCAGACAAGGGCAAAACACGAGTGTACAAGCTGACAGAACCGCATTACTGCATTTATATAAACACCATTTCCCCTAAACTTAAAACTAAACTTCAGAGGTTCATTCAGTTTGTTTTGATGATCTCAGCCGCATACAGCACCGTCCATGCCCACGACCGTGCCCGCGCGCAGTGTGTGAATCTGGAATATCATTACCGATAGGGTTGTGATCTTTGGCTCCTTGGACCTCGACAAACGTGTCTGGTTCCCGAACCGGTACAAAGGGGTCCTGCATTGGGTGGTTCTCTGCATAAGCGTGGTTGTTGCCACGATTCCTAACTGTAGCGTCGGTGGCTGGTTCCTGAACTAGAATAACGGGATGCATTGCAATTACGGGATCATCTGCTCTAGTGACAACGTCAGCATCGTCAGCGTTTGGTTCCTGAACAATTCCATTGTACAAGTCACCGTCTGCTTCATTTGCGGATCCTATTGAAATGAAACCATTCAGCAATTTAACAGTTCATTAACAGTGGATGAAAGGCTGCATAATGATTCGCGGCAGGCGGGAGGTCATAAATAACACACGTGTTAATGAACCATATTGGACAGTTCTCCTGACCGTTTATTTTCTCTCTGCTGGGCCAATAACAGCCTTTACTGGAATGATATGTGGCTGTAGTGGGTGTGTCATATGCTCAATATACATTAAAAGATGCACTATTAGACATGTTTATTAATTACAGGCAGACATGTTAATAATAGTTATCTTGTAAACATTCATCTTTCAGATTTAAACTATATACTAATTGAAGTCAGTATATTATTTTTTTAATAACAGGTATAAGAAAATGTGTGTGTTTAATATCTAAACATTTATGAATTTATTCTCATATGAGACTTATATGAAACATATCATATAATAGGTATCACATGATACTCATATGTGGCTCCTTTTGTAATGTAATCATATGATTCTCATATGAGAATGAAATCATATGTTATCATATATGGCAAAATTGCCAATGTAAGCAGTACATATCTAGTAATAACTTTTGTTTTTATCAGATATCTAAACTGCCCTCCGGAATTGTATATTTCTCGTAATTCGAAACAAAATATTGCTTTAATTGGTGGAGGGACTATAAACCCAAAGCCAACCACCCTACAAACACTCAAATGCATGTTTAGATGTTCTTACTGCTTTTCAAGAATGCGTATTAAATGTCAGCGTTGAATTTAAAGTTATATACATAATTGATACATGTATAAAGGAAGCAATGTCAATGAATTTAATTGCCGTGGAAACCGTTTAAGGTCTACCACGCATTGTTTGAGCGCGCCTGGGCGAGTTCTCGTAAATATACCAATATACTGGCGTCAATAAGAATTAGTTTATTAGTCTATATCTGAAAGATGAATATTTACAAGATAAATATTCATATAACATGTCTGCCGGTAATTAATAGAAATGTCTAGGAAATTATAATACCCTAGTGGGAAACAATAATTAATAATCACCTCAAGACATGAAATGACATCGTTGCATATAAAATATGTGTAAGTGTAGCTTTAAAGTCATGTTTTATAAAACATTATTGCGAAGAAATATAATATATAGATTACTTATCATTGATTTCGTATTGTACACAGGCGACATATGAGAATCATGTGATACCTGTTAATATATACTCGGTAAAAAACGTTTGGACTAGGGTATATAAAGTCATATAAAAATAAAACTAGTGGACAGAATTTAAGTATCTTTTTTTAGTAACCAAGGTCTACTCTACCCAGTTAATTTGTTACCAGAAACATTAAATTCCAAACAAGATTCGATTTTAAAAAAATATCGCGAACACACAAAGGGTCTGTAAAAAATGTTGCAAAGTCCATACAACGTAACAGTTACGGACACATTCGAGTAACTAATAAAAAGATTATTACTTTTTCGCAAACTTTCATTGTAAACGATATTTATTGTTGATTGTTGATCTATTGTGAATTATCAACTGAGATAATACGGGTTATGGTCGAATGTCAAGATTCAGCGATCATTGTACGGGTTCGAACACTGCCGTGGTCCAAAACTTCTTTTACAGAGTGTATGATAAAGATATGTAAGGAGCAGTACATGATTCACATATAAAACTTTCTATATAAGAATCATACGAGTATAATCATAGAAACATATGAAAGCTGGACAAATATTTTTTTTGTAACACTTATTAGAAAATGTGTGTTTAAAAACTAAACGTTTATGAATTTATTTTCATATGAGACTTATATGAAACATATCATATAATTATTAGGTATCACATGATACTCATATGTGGCTCCTTTTGTAATAGAATCATATGATTCTCATATGAGAATGAAATCATATGTTATCATATATGGCAAAATTGCCAATGTAAGCAATAACTCTTATTTTTATCAAATAACTCTTGTTTTTATCAGATATCGAAACTGCCCTCCGGAATTGTATATTTCTCGTAATTCGAAACAAATGTTGATTAACCTCTATGTTTATTCACAGACAATGGAGTTGGTTCGACTTAGCTTGTTTGCAACTTTTTCTATAGTATGTATTGCATATTATATATACATGTATATGATGTCAACTAACCTGCAAAGGTCGCAGGTCAATAGGCGTTAAGATACGATGAAACAAATCCTCCCTGGGCAAATTCGAACCTGGCCAGTCTACCACCCAAACCATTTCGAGCGTAGATGGATCGATCTGTGAAATATGTATAGAAAGTGAGTGTCACAGATAATAATTTCACAAGTTAACAGTATTCAGCTCTTTTATATAAAAGCAAGGTTTAATTTGTTTTATTGAAAGCGTTAAGTAACAAGTTTACATCTGGTCGCGTGTTGGCACATCGTCAATACTATAGATGTTATTTTGGCATTCGGGTGCAACAATAATAAAATCAATTTGTGTTGACTCATAATTGCTTTTATCCATGACAACGTTCTTTGTTGAGTCTGCGTGTTTTTGTTTGACTGCCTTCTGTTTAAGCTACTTTTCCTGTTCGCCTTTTATGCCTACTGTTATATAAATGCCAGTGCAAATGCCGCGTTTGCGATTAAAATATAAATCTTACCTTTTCATTGTTTATAATTTTTTACATGTGATTCATAAACTCTTACATTTTTACTGCTTGTTTATTTATATTAAATAACAATAATAATAACATGAATACGCACGGATAAATTATTTAAGATCTAAAAATTCTAACCAGAGATCCTGACAGCAAGTCTATCACTTGATCCTCGTTTAAGAACACGTTGGTTCCATGCTGACCTGCCGTTCTGAGAAGAACTTTCTCACAAACCTCTCCGGTCGCCACGGCATGTTGCCTTAAAGCTCTATCCAGTTTGTTTCTGATAAAAAACAACTCCCTTCCTTTAAAATAGCAAGAAAGAGCTCCTCCCCTGAAACTTGCATTTAGGGCCGTCTCCAGGCTGTAACCATTAGCCGTATCCCTTTCTCGAAAGTGTGCCCTTCTGCAATACGTATTGAAGTTACTTTTTACTGTATTTATTCGTGCACGACGGAATATGCTTATAATTATATGTATCTAAATTCGTCAGGTTAAATACATAATACCTAATTCGTTTGTGTTCTTCAATAATAACTGTTACCTTTTTATCTGAAATAATCCTCGTATGTTGAGTAGTGAAAGATTCAATTTTACACGGAAATTACTTTCAACAATGTGTTTAAAAACGGAAGTTATATTTTCGGCGTGTTAGCGATTTTGAACGGCGTTCAAAACAGCAAACACGCCAAAACAATCCGAATCATGTTTTTATATTTAAATCATGTCGCCGTTGTTGTAGTATCAACAATAATGAACCCTAGGATAATTATAAAAAAGGTGCAATAGGGAACTACTGTCAGTGTAGTTTCAATCATTGAAAAGCCATTTTCTATTGAGAGGTGACACTGGATGCGTGCACATTAGCTCCACCTCCTGGAAAAGTGATGTTTATTCGAAATTAGATGCTACAAGCAAACAATGTATAAATTATGTCATGACTTACCCTCTCAATCCGTCATATGCTCGTGTGACCTCCACTATATAACCAGAATCCTGTGTTATTCTAGAACATCCACTCACATGGAACAAATATTTCATGGTGAAATTTGTCCTTTCCTCCCAGTTCTTACCACATTTGACAAACCACTGATTTCTTTCCTCTTTAACACTGTCCATATTTGTTTCAACTAATTTCGCAATGAATGTATTTATAGTCAGACTTGTGAGAAAGCAATGCGCATTTAACTGTTTCTATCTACAATTTATACAGCTATTCCGTCACAAGGTGTTACTTCCCACCCATTTTAAAAAGTATGGGTTAATTTTATTTTGATTCTTGATTGGCCGATGAACCGCTTTTAAAATCAAGCAGCGTTTCGTTACAGGATGTGTCCAATAACCGGTCAGTAATAATTATAGCCGTATCTCCTTAATGTTTTAGAAGATTTAGCATGGAAATGCACCATGGTGTGTTATGGATAGCAAACGCCACTTTTTCCTACCAGTATACCATAATGAGTAATATGTTGTGGCATAGAGCAAAAACGAAAATGTTTGTTTGAATGCAATATTAGGTTTTCTCACTATTTGAACCAGACCTCAACCTTGTAACATCCTGGAACTGGACAATATTAACAGCCAAAAACCAGCAAGAATGATATTATCACAGGATCTCTAATTAAATTTAAAACTATTTATTTTGTATCATGCGATATATTATAATATTTGCGAAGAAAAACGGAGACATCATTGACTGATGTTATTCCATATTTGAATCATGTATGAATGAGTGCGTAGATGCTTGATATTGGCATTATCTTCATACTTATGGAATGAATTTCATTTTGTGAATATTCATATGTATCAGATATAGTGGGAAACGAATAATGAAACACGAATGTATTGTCATCCTAGTATTTTCATTTCCTTCGGAAATATATTGGACAGCTTTGTGTACACAGCTTCTTTATATACAATGATACAAAAATAGAATACACGAATGATAGTCATTTAACAAAGGAAAATCAATATACAATAATGTATCAACTGCAATTAATTTACACAAAAAATTGAGCAAATAAACTCTTCCAAAATAAAACATACTGTGAATGATTATCAGTTATATTAATCTTTACGAGGTCGCGTACCGTTAACTGTGGCACATAAACAAGGGAGGGTGGTGCACTGTAACACAGTATATAGCTCATTCCAGTGAGCTATATACGGAGCAATGTCTCCGAATAAAGCTCAAGGTGAGCTATATACGGAGCTCGTCTCCACATAAAGCTCACGATAAGCTATATACGGATGGCATGTGCCTTGATTCCGAACAAAGCTTACTTTTTTAAAAACTAAAAATGTTTTAAGTCCTGTTCCAATTATACTCATATTTCGTATTTGTATGATTATGATACATGAAAGTCTAAATATATGATTAAAGTATAGTTTAAGATATATGACTTGTAACGACAAGATCGTCATCTTTCCAGGAAATATATTAAAGTATATTAAAGATAAAGACTTGTTGCACTATGTTGTATTTTTGTAACATTAAGCGGTTGGCATGCGCGTAGCGTGCCATACTCATTTACTCACGTGAGTAAACTTCACAATCAATGTCTGAAAAATTGAAAGATTTAAAACTCGAAAAATGCAATAAAATCGTAAGCTTTAGGAGGGTTAAGGTCTATTCTTCAAAATGAGCAGGAAAATGTCCTTTTTCAACGCAGTAGTCATAGTAGAAGTAGTAGTGGTCGTAGAAATAGTGGTAGTCGTATCGGTATAAGTAGTAGTGGTTGTGCTGTTAGTAGTATTTGTAATAGTAGCAGTCGTAGTAACAGTGGTAGTTATAATGGTAGTTGTTGTTGTAGTAGTAGTAGCTACAGCAGCAGCAGCAGAAGCAGTAGTAGTAGTAGTAACAAGGGTAGACGACATGTATCCAGCAACATAATTTATGCAATTATTTTCTGTTATTGTGCGCTCCTATTTTAACTAATTTTGACCATGCCTTTTCACCGTATAAAGCTTGCTTTGGTGTGAGCTATATATGTAGTTATTGTGAGCATATAAAGCTTACTGGTGAGCTATATACGGAATGAGCTACATACAGTGTTACAGTGCTGCACATAAGCATCTCAAATGTTCGAGAAGTTGCAATTTGTTAAATATGTCAACTTCATTATTTATTAACACGGAATCTCGATTAGGCGTAGTATGTGTGTGTTATTTTTTCTTTGAAATAAAACAAATCTGATGTTTTAGATTTGTTATTTTAAACAAAAAACGCATTTTCAAGGATTGAAGGATGACGCCAGAATTTTCCAACACAGAGGGGTGTGGGAGTGGATAGATTGTTTGACAAGAGGTCCTCTGACCACAATCGAAAACAATAGTACATGTAATATTTATTTTTTGAATGTGTTAATCAAATCTCAATTGGTTGTGCGTGCGTGCGTGTGTGTGTTGGGGTGGGGAGGTGGGTTGTGGGATCCGGATTCCACTCAAAATCCCAACCTAAATCCACCAGTGCTGTCGCACTGAATATGCGCGCTATAGAACTGATTTCTTCACAGTAACATCAAAGACATGGTAATGTAATTAAGAATCACTCACTGTCTAGCACGCTATTTCCTCTTATTTCTCAATTGTCTTAATGTTTTGCACATATTAGCAAAGCCAGTGTACCATACCATATGGCTATCAGAGGTAACAACTTCTGCTTTATCTTAGACACGTCTGCCCTAGCCCTTATATAAGAGACGTTATGAGCGTTGTGTTGGTAATTCAAACGCAATATTATGGACGAATCATCATTACCTACACGACTTGCATTTTCACCACGGGCTAGTTGTAACACGCCTAAAAGGAGACGTCCTTCCGTTGAAATTTCTGATCCAAGGAAGTTAATTATAGATGGAAGTGTTACTTTTAATGAGTTCCGCGACTCAGCAAGAAAGAAAACATTCAATGAGTTTGATTTACAAGAATCGGAGGATGCCGTTGCCTCACAACTAATAGCAAAATTTGGATTGAAGTGTTTTCTCATGCTTGTTAGCTCGTTCAACCACGTGCCATCGCTGTTTATGCATCGATCGGAGTATATACATTCAATTGTTGGAACTGTACATGATAATATTTCTATAAAGGATATAGAGGAGTGCATTGCACTTATATCTAAGTTTGAAACAACAGACTTTTTCCCAAACAGTCTGTCCATTGGATTTAGAGATGTTCTTTGGCGATGTTCTGAAACATACGGGGAACCTTTTTTGAACTTTATAGCACCGCGTGTCGAGTACTGTATCAATGGAAATTGTGGCGGCAATGTTTACCCGTGCACCAAAGCAGCGGTGACAATATTCAAAATGACTGGCCCAGAGCCTGGCTTAAAGTGTTCTCTTAGGTGCAGAGAATGTGGAACTCGCTATCATGTATCTTCATACACTGTTCCAAACCAGGGAAAATCCTTCTATCCAAGCGAACTAGTAAGCGAGTATCGATGCGCATCTACCATAACGCTTTTCGCACGTGATGTATATGAGCTATTGTGCGAATCTGGGTAAGTCTACCTTTAACTTTATATTAAGGCTTCATGCACGTGTACGCGTAAGAACGAATTTATGTATGAGAAAAACTAAATCATTGTTCTATAATAAACAATCGATTTAATTATCTAAGTATCTAATTATATCAAACACTGCTAATAAATGATGACGATAATGAAATTAAACGTTCCATACGCAAATCCTAATTTTGCAATCGAAAAAGGGTACGTGTTATAACGATATGAAAACGCTCCACTTTACATGCGTGTGTATATGAATAAATGAAATTGTAAATAAGATGTAAATCTCTATCTACAGTTGTTAAACACCTTCTCAATTACACATGATCATAATGGCTTCTGAAAGTTATATTGTGATATAATATATACTTACCGTTTTCATATATATATATATATGTATATGTAGTTATTACTGCATTGCTACCATGTTAATACTTTGTATTTGTATCCTCACAGGCTTTATAGCCTATTGGAAATTTGAAATAAAAGTATCTATCTATCATGTGACTTCATCGCTCGCAAGTGTCATATTATTTAACAAATATAGCATGAAACTTTTGATACTTGTCATGCACTCGAATACTATAATAATACTATAATTACTCTCAAATGTTCATCAGTGCTATATAATTGTTCTGTACTTAAGGTAGCTGGCGGGGTTACTCGGGACAAATCTAAATCCCGTATATTGTGACCACTTTTTACCTGTATGTAAGTTATTGTATCGGCTTTCCATCAGTACTAATTTTAAACAAATAAAAATAAACATCGGATTCCTAGATGGCACCCTCTGGTGGTGTCTATTTTTACGAATATTTTTACCGTTTTCGTACAGGAAATGCACTAGACTTTGGTCAAACGTTACAAAAAACACATCACTTGGAAGCAAATTGATTTATAAACGTAATGCACGTAATTTATTTTTAAAACAGCTATATCTCTTTATCGTGTGTGCGTTTCTTTACGTGGCGATTACAAAATCGGCAGGATTTTTTACATGTTATCGCAATTTTACTTAAAAGTTAGCGTGATGACATAAATTTTATTCTCTATCATCACATTTGTTGCAATTATCTACATTGATGGCTATACAAATAAAGGGAGGTCTTCGAACTAGATTTTTATCAAACGAAGTTTTAAAGTTTGTAGGAAGTATTAAAATTACGGCGTCGTTTTGTTTTTTCCTTTTAAAATGACGTTGACGTCACGAATTTTGATACGCGACATTTAATTTGTATTATTATAGTTTATTAATTCAAGATCGTGTGTACAAACGTTATTGAACTGTTTAATATTAAATATGTTTTAAATAAGTTACAAATTTTACACGTGCTATTTTAACCTGTTTATTATCTGTTTGCCACCAGCATGTTTTGTCAAAGTTGCTGATTGGTTACGAATGATCATTCAAATCAAATCAAATATCAAATCAAATATTCTTTGTATTCACTCAATGCATATACATGACATCATGAGGAAATGATAGATAGATAGATAGATAGATAGATAAATGTGTATAATCTGTATGTAACTCAGTGTAACTAAGGTGTAACTGGATTGTAACTTACGTACGGAGCAACTGTTTTCATGCTTCACTTTAAAAACTGCCTTTTATAATAAAGTAACCATTGTAACCACGTTTTGAAGAAACTGCAGGTAAAATAGGACCTTTACATGTATCCATGAGTTACCATAGTGTAACCATAGTGTAACTGTTATGTTACTGATGTACCTAGTCTAGAAAAAAGGACAATGTTTCGAATTATCAAATGTAGCCACAAGATATCATATGTAACCAGGATAAAATAAGCACATATATATAAGCATATATATTCTTTATGTAACTCAATGTAACTAAGGTGTAACTGGATTGTAACTTATGTACCGAGCAACTGTTTTCATGTTTCACTTTTAAAACTTCTTTTTATAACAAACGTAACCATTGTAACCACGTTTTGAAGAGAATGCACGTTAAAAAATAGCAACTATTCATGTATCGCTGTGTAACTGTAGTTTAACTGTTATGTAACTGATGTAACTACTCCAGAAAAAAAGTCATTTTTTTAAAATTCTCAAACGTAACTATTGTAACCATTGTAACAAGGCTTTTTATATAAAACACGCATGAACATAGAATCAATGTGAATAATCTGTATGTAACTCAATGTAACTAAGGTGTAACTGGATTGTTACTTACGTACGGAGCAACTGTTTTCATGTTTCACTTTAAAAACTCTCTTTTATAATAAAGTAACCATTGTAACCACGTTTTGAAGAAACTGCAGGTAAAATAGGAACTTTACATGTATCACTGTGTAACCATAGTGTAACATAGTGTAACCATAGTGTAACTGTTATGTTACTGATGTACCTAGTCTAGAAAAAAGGACAATGTTTCGAATTATCAAATGTAGCCTCAAGGTATCATCTGTAACCAGAATAAAATAAGCACATATATATACGCATATATATTCTTTATGTAACTCAATGTAACTAAGGTGTAACTGGATTGTAACTTATGTACCGAGCAACTGTTTTCATGTTTCACTTTTAAAACTTCTTTTTATAACAAAAGTAACCATTGTAACCACGTTTTGAAGAGAATGCACGTTAAATAGCAACTATTCATGTATCGCTGTGTAACTGTAGTGTAACTGTTATGTAACTGATGTTACTACTCTATAAAAAAAGCCATTTTTTTTAATTCACTTTATAAACTGCCTTTTATAATAAAGTAACCTTCTTTACAACTGCCAGTTGATATGTAACCATCGTAACTGTTTCTTGCTAGCGTTACAAAATGGACCTTTCTTAAAATATGCGCCAGTTTCGTGCTCTAGGTGTGTATTAAGACCATTCCATTTATGTGACAAAGGGGTGTTTTGGGGAGAATGACTGATGAACAGCTGGACATTGTAAACCCTGATCAGCCTACGAGTTACTTTGGGTTTACAATGGACACAAAGGCTTTTATAGTCGTGCTTAGCAGGTTAAACGTTAATATGTTTCCATAGTAGCATAATTAATTTCTTATAAATACAAACATGCTGTTATTTTAACTCAATGTTGTAAATTCCATTTAGCAACACACCAATTTGTGGTTGGTAAACTGGATTTAAGATTTGAATTACAGTTGTATTTCATCAGTTAACAATGTTAAAATGATTCCATAACAGCATTATTGCTTGTAAATGGAAAACATGTTCTCTTAGCTAAGTTATTGTAAACATTCGTAACATGCCTATTGACAATGTTAAAATGGTTCCATAATCACATAACTGCTTGTAAATGGAAAAAAGCATGCTGTTTCCTTAGCTAAGTCATTGTAAACATTCATAACATGACTGTCGACAATATTAAAATGGTTGCATAACATACAATATGACTTTTTGTAAATTAACAGAAATGCTGTAAATTCTACAGTTAGTATTGTAATTCTGTCTAGAATATTCAATTACCTTCACATTGTATCAACTGACAATGTTAAAACGATTACAGTAGCAGCATAATTAACTTCTCCAAAATAGAAACATGCTATTTTCTTATAATCTCAGTGTTGTACATTCTGTTAAGCAATACATTTGTGGTTGTTAGACTATATTTAAGATTTGAATTACATTTGTACTTCATCAGTTAACAATGTTAAAATGATTCCATAACAGCATAATAATTGCTTGTAAAAAACATTCTGTTAGCTAAGTTATTTTAAACATTCATAATATGTGCCTATTGACATGCTTAAAATGATTCCATAACATCATAACTGCTTGAAAATTATTCGCCCCGTGTGGTTCTCGGGGGCTCCGTTTGGTCACGGGGCAAAGAATAGGGCCACTGCAGATCCCTTTGGAGGGATAGGCAGAGGGATAGAATCCCCCCAAATTCACGTTCATTTTATCATTTTTTGTTCATGTTCATTAAAGGTCTTCATCATAATCCCTGCATTGTTTCAGGTGCTATCTCGCTCGCATCAAAAGAGCAGTGGTAGAAAAACAATAACGTGGCTCCAGCTTAAATGGAGTTTCTACGATAGAATTTGCAGCACATCTGCAGTTCAGGGTGAGAAGGTTCTAGGCCCATTTTCCATATGTTATCTCGATGTACATGGAAGATGAGCCTGGCATGTTCATGCCTTTTAGGCGCCATATAACCTTTTCATGTGTTGGTGCACCTTAAAACCCCAATTCAATTCAATATGAAAATGATTCCAAAAGCAGCATAATTATTAAAGTCTTATAATCATGATGTTTTCATAGCTCACTGTTGTACATTTTTTTTAGCATATCTCAATATTGACGTCTTGCAATATTTGATTTACCAGATTAGAACAATGTTCAAATGACATTTATATTGCCAAGGTTCAATGGTATCAATATTTTAAGTTTTCTGTCTTAATTTAATTTTGTTTATTCTAGACTAAAACAAATATTTAGAATTACAATTTGCATCATGTGACAATGTTAGAATATGTTCAATGGTTATGAAATTTAGAATATTAATCAGAGTTTTAAAATAAAACTGGGATTTAACTTTTGACTAAACATGGAAACTTCTCTTGCACACTTATATTGTAATGTCCTTAAAAGGTAAAGCCCATCCATCACTGTGGTCAAAATGTAGATCAAAATTATATATACTGAAAGGAAAAAGAAACGCATAAACAACAAATTGCCTATTCTACACTATTAAATACATCTAATTCCACGTAATATTCCAGATATATCTCAATGTGTTTTGTACAAAAAAGTTTATAGTTCTTCCACTTGCCCACTTTCTAGTTGATAGTTTTCCACTTAGAGTGTTGACTTCTTCAACATTCAGTCCCATTTTCTAGTGTATAGTTTTTTCCACCTAGAGTGTGGATTTCTCCAACATTCTGTCCCACTTTCTAGTGTACAGTTCTTCCATCTAGAGTGTGGACCTCTTCAGCATTCACGCACACTTAATAGTGTTTAGTTCTTCCAGCTATATCGTCGGTGTGTTCTTGGGCAAGACACTTTCCCTTAGCCTCGTCCGTCGGATGAGGACGTAAACCGGGCGTTCCCATGTATCGGTCTATCCTCCGAGCACGTTAAAGAACCATAGGAATCTATTTGATAATAAGAGTAGGGCAGGTTCCCGGATTCCTATATATCCTTCCCCTCTCTCTGGGACGGCTCTAAATAACCTATACTGTGTTGATGAGCCGTTAAACAACATTCAATTCAATTCATAGTTTATAGTTTTTCCACCTAGAGTGTGGACATCTTCAGCATGCAAGCCCACTTTCTAGTTGATAGTTTTTCACTTAAGAGTGTGGACTTCTTCAACATTCAGTCCCGCTTTCTAGTGTACAGTTCTTCCAACTAGAATGAGGACTTCTTTGACATTCAAGCCCACTTTCTAGTTAATAGTTTTCCACCTAGAGTGTTGACTTCTTCAGCATCCAAGCACACTTTCTAGTCTATAGTTCTTCCACCTAGAGTGTGGACTTCTTCAACATTCAAGCATACTTCATAGTTTGTAGTTCTTCCACCTAGAGTGTGGACCTCTACAGTATTCAAGCCCACTTTCTGATTTGTATTTGTTCCACCTAGAGTGTGGTCTTTTTCAACATTCAAGCCCACTTTATAGTGTATAGTTCTTGCACCTATAGTGTGAAATTCTTGATCATTCTGTCCAATTGTCTAGTGTATAGATCTTCAACCAAGAGTGTGAACATCTTCAACATTCAAGCCAACCTTGTAGTTGATAGTTTTTCACTTAGAGTGTGGACTTCTTCAACATTCAGTCCTACTTTCTAGTGTATAGTTTTTCCACCAAGAATGTGGACTTCTTCAGCATTCAAGCACACATTCTGTTTCATAGTTCTTCCAACTAGAGTGTGGACATCTTCAATATTCAAGACCACTTTATAGTTTATAGTTCTTCCACCTAGAGTGTCGACTTCATCGGTATTCAAGCCCTCTTTCTGATTTGTAGTTGTTCCACATAGAGTGTGGTCTTTTTCAACATCCAAGCCTGCTTTATAATGTATAATTCTTGCACCTAGAGTGTGGAATTCTTCATCATTCTGTCCAATGTCCTAGTGTTTAGATCTTCCACCTAGAGTGTGGAATTCTTCACTTTATAGTGTAAAGTTTTTCCACCGAGAATGTGGACTTCTTCAGTATTCAAGAACACATTCTGATTGTAGTTTTTCCACCTAGAGTGTGGTATTCTTCAACATTCAAGCCCACTTTATAGTTTATAGCTCTTGCATGTAGATTGTGGACTTTTTTGTCATTCTGTCCCATTACCTAGTGTATAGTTTTTCCACCGAGAATTCTGTCCCATTACCTAGTGTATAGTTTTTCCGCCGAGATAGTTTTTCCACCGAGAATGAGCCCCGTGTAGTTGACGGGGCCCCGTTTAGTCACGGGGCAAATAATACGGCCACTGCAGATCCCTTAGGAGGGGTAGGCAGAGGGGTAGAATCCCCACAAATTCATGTTCATTTTATCATTTTTTGTTCATGTTCATTAAAGGTCTTCATCATGATCCCTGCATTGTTTCAGTTGCTATCTCGCTCGCATCAAAAGTGCAGTGGCAGAAAAACAATAACGTGGTTCCAGCGTAAATGGAGTTTCTACGATAGAATTTGCAGCAACTCTGCAGTTCAGGGTGAGAAGGTTCTAGGCCCATTTTCCATATTTTATCTCGATGTACATGGAAGATGAGCCTGGCATGTTCATGCCTTTTAGGCGCCATATAACCTTTTCATGTGTTTGTGCGCCTTAAAACCCCAATTCAATTCAATTCCACCGAGAATGTGGACTTCTCCAACATTCATTCCCATTTTCTGGTGTATACTTTGTCCATCTAGAATGTGGACTTCTTCAACATTTAAGCCCACTTTCTAGTTCATAATTATTCCACCTAGAATGTGGACTTCTTCAACATTCAAACCCACTTTATAGTTCCTCTATCTAGGGTGTGGACTTCTTCAACATTCAAGCCCACTTTATAGTTTATAGTTCTTCCACCTAGAATGTGGTCTTTTTCAACATTAAAGCCCCCTTTATAGTTTATAGTTATACCATCTAGAGTTTGGATTTCTTCAACATTCATTACCATTTTCTAATGTATAGTTCTTCTACCTAGAATGTGGACTTCTTTGACATCCAAGCCCACTTTTTAGTTTATAGTTCTTCCACCTAGAGTGTGGACTTCTTCAACATTCAAGCCCACTTTATAGTTTATAGTTCTTCCACCTAGTGTGGACTTCTTCAGCATTCAAGCATATTTTCTGATTTATAGTTCTTCCACCTAGAGTGTGGACTTCTTCAACATTCAAGCCCAATTTATTGTTTATAGTTCTTCCACCTAGAATGTGGACTTCTTCAACATTCATTCCTATTTCTTAGTGTATAGTTCCTCCTCCTAGAATGTGGACTTATTTTACATTCAATCCCACTTCATAGTTTATAGTTCTTCCACCAAGAGTGGGGACTGCTTCAACATTCATTCCCTCTTTGTAGTGTACAGTTCTTCCATTTAGAGTGTGGACTTCTTCAACATTCGTGCCCACTTTCTAGTTTATAGTTTTTCCACCTAGAGAGTGGACTTTTTCAGCATTCAAGCCCACTTTCTGATTAATAGTTCGTCCACCTTGAGTGTGGAGTTCTTCAACATTCAGGCCCACTTTATAGTTTATTGTTCTTCCACCTAAAGTGTGGACTTCGTTAACATTAAAGCCCACATTCTAATTAATAGTTTTCCATCGAGAGTGTGGACTTCAGCATTCATGCACACTTTCTGATTTATAGTACTTCCACCTAGAGTGTGGACTTCTTCAACATTCAAGCAGACTTTATAGTTGATAGTTCTTCCACATAGAATTTTGACTTCTTCAGCATTCAAGCCCACTTCTTGATTTATAGTTGTTCCACCTAGAGTGTGGACTATGCTATCTTCGGGATGGTTAAAATTTTGTGCTGTTGATTTTATGAATATTGAGTTCTGCCCAACCCGGGGCTAGAGGGCGTGAGCGGTAGCTAGCATATTTCACTACCACTCATGAACAGTCTCAATAAAACCGAGACTGCAATATTTCGTATGTGTCGTACTCGGCCGTTTCCAAAGGTCCATTATCATACTCTTTTTTCAACATTCAAGCCCTCTTTATAGTTTATATTTCATACATCTAGAGTGTGGATTTCTTCAACATTCAGTCCCATTTTCTAGTGTATATTGCTTCCACCTAGAGTGGAATTCTTTGTCATTCAAGTCCACTTTCTAATACATAATCTTTCCACCTAGAATGAGAATTTCTTCAACAGGCATTCCCACTTTCAAATTTATTGTCCTTCCTAATAGAGTGTGGATTATTTTCAACATTCAAGCCCACTTCCTAATTTAGATCTTTCTCCTAGATACTCAGCATTCAAGCCTACATGCTAACCTAGAGTGTGGACTTCATCAGCATTCAAGCTCACTTTCTAGTTTAAAGTTCTTCCACCTAGTGTGGACTTCTTCAGCATTCAAGCATACTTTCTGATTTATAGTTCTTCCACCTAGAGAGGGGACTTCTTCAACATTCAAGCCCACTTTATTGTTTATAGTTCTTCCACCTAGAATGTGGACTTCTTCAACATTCATTCCTATTTCTTAGTGTATAGTTCCTCCTCCTAGAATGTGGACTTCTTTTACATTCAATCCCACTTCATAGTTTATAGTTCTTCCACCTAGAGTGTGGACTGCTTCAACATTCATTCCCACTTTGTAGTGTAAAAAAATCCATTTAGTGTGTGGACTTCTTCAACATTCATGCCCATCTAGTTTATAGTTCTTCCACATAGAGTGTGGACCTCTTCAGCATTCAAGCCCACTTTCTGATTTATAGTTCGTCCACCTTGAGTGTGGAGTTCTTCAACATTCAGGCCCACTTTATAGTTTATTGTTCTTCCACCTAAAGTGTGGACTTCGTTAACATTAAAGCCCACGTTCTAGTTAATATTTTTCCATCGAGAGTGTGGACTTCTTCAGCTTTCAAGCACACCTTCTGATTTATAGTACTTCCACCTAGAGTGTGGACTTCTTCAACATTCAAGCAGACTTCATAGTTGATAGTTCTTCCACCTAGAGTTTGGACTTCTTCAGCATTCAAGCCCACTTTTTGATTTATAGTTGTTCCACCTAGAGTGTGGACTTCTTCAACATTCAAGCCCTCTTTATAGTTTATATTTCATGCACCTAGAGTGTGGACTTCATCAACATTCAAGCTCACTTTCTAGTTTATAATTCTTCCACCTAGAGTTTAGACTTCTTCAACATTCAAGCCCACTTTCTAGTTCATAATTATTCCACCTAGAATGTGGACTTCTTCAACATTCAAGCCCACTTTATAGTTCCTCCATCTAGGGTGTGGACTTCTTCAACATTCAAGCCCATTTTATAGTTTATAGTTCTTCCACCTAGAATGTGGACTTTTTCAACATTAAAGCCCCCTTTATAGTTTATAGTTATTCCATCTAGAGGGTGGACTTCTTCAACATTCATTAATATTTTCTAGTGTATAGTTCTTCCACCTAGAATGTGGACTTCTTCGACATTCAAGCCCATTTTTTAGTTTATAGTTCTTCCACCTAGAGAGTGGACTTCTTCAACATTCATTGCCATTTTTAGCTCAACTATTCGAAGTATAAGAGAGCTTATGTAATCACCCCGGCGTTGGCCTCCCACATCAAGGTTTGCGTGTAAGCTGTGTTTACAAGTCTATATCTCTTACATTTCTTATCCTAGCACAACCAAATTAGGCCATGGGCTTCCTTCTAGCATTATCTTAAGGGCTGCATAATCAAGTTTGGTTTCTGTAACCCATGGGCTCCCATGGAACCCAAATTATGATAGCCCAAAAAAAGGTGTCCCATTTCACATCAGATTCTGCGTGTAAGCTGTGTTAACAAGTCTATATCTCTTAGGATTTTTACTGTAGCACAACTAAATTTGGCCATTAGGTTCCTTATAGCATTATCTTAAGGGCTGCTTAAGTAATTTTGGTTCCTGTAACCTCTGGGCTCCTGTGGAACCCACATTCTGATCCCTTAAAATGTGTCTGTTTCACATCAAATGCTGCGTGTAAGCTGTGTTTACAGGTCTATATCTCTTACATTTCTTGTCCTAGCTGAAATAAACTTTGTAATTGGTTTCCTTATTGTATGTTGTAAAGGGTTGGATAAGTAATTTTGTCTTCTGCAAATTCTGAGCTGCCATGGAACCCAAATTGTGATGGCCCATGAAATGTGCAATAAAGGCAGATCTAGGTTTGCATGTAAGCATGTATATATCTAAAATTTCCGTTTGGGATTTGTTATAGCATTTTGCATCTTATTCATACTTCGCCCATATTGTGGTATGGGCTCTCCGCCCCACTCCCACCCACCTCCAAACATCCTGCCTACCCCCCACCCCCCACCACAATCTCGAAACTCGAATATTTTTATTTAATTTGTATTTTTTTTTTAAATATTTCTGTGTTGTTTTGATCAATTCTTACACATAGCTTCTTACACATATATGTTGCCCCTCCACCCCACTCCCTGCCTCTCCGCCACCCCACCCCACTCGAAACTGTTTTTTTGTGTTTTTTTTACATATTTCTCTGTTGCTTTTGTCAATTCTTGCACATAGCTATCTTGCCCCACACTTCCAACCCACCCGAAACATTTCTATTTTTTATTTTGTTTTACCATATTTCTGTGTTGTTTTGGTCAATTCTTACATAGCTTTTTACACATATATGTTCCCCATCCCCACTCACAACTCGATTTTTACATATTTTTTTTTTAAATATTTTTGTGTTGTTTTGGTGAATTCTTACACATATATGTTGCCCTCAACACCCCACTCCCCACACCACCCACACCTGCCTCTCTCCCATCTCACTCAAAACTTTTTTATTGATTTTTTTACATATTTCTGTGTAGTTTTGGTCAATTCTTACACATAGCTATGTTGCGCTCCCAACCCCACCCCACATTGTTTTAGTCCTTTTTTTCTGATGATATATACTAGCTATATAATTTATTATTCTCTGAAAAATCGAATAGTCTAGCTGCTCTGTTCTCCGACAGTTCTTGTCTAGTGTATAATTATTCCGCATAGAGTGTAGATTTCTAAAACATTCAAGCCCACTTTCTAGTTTATAGTTCTTCCACCTAGAGTGTGGACTTATTCAGCATTCAAGCCCACTTTCTGATTTATATTTCTTCCGCCTAGAGTGTGGACTTCTTCAACATTCAAGCAGTCTTTATAGTTTATTGTTCTTCCACCTAGAGTGTGGACTTCGTTAACATTAAATTTGACATAACCCATAGTTCCTTATTCAATCGGGCCACCCTGACGAATTCACAGTTTTCTGGCCTTACATATTTTTGGCAAAGTGACTCTGCCTCATTTCTGTCTATAGGCGACTTTATACCACTATTTACCACGAACGACAAAACATCATCCACATTACGCAACAGATCCGAATTCTGGTTCATCGTTTGCGGGTTTATTTTGAGGAAATCCTGGAGCCTCGTTCCGGCGTGCAGACTGGCTGTTGGCGAGCACATGATTTCCTCCTCCAGCAATGACGTAATAAACGTCTTTGTTTTGCTGTGTGTTCAAGCCATCCGAGGATGTGCATAAAATACAAGTTGATTATTGTCCTGCACTCCAGCGGTCTGGGACCGTGAACTCTGAAGAGTGCTCTTAGTCCCGCCATGATTGCGCTGACTTTCACCGCTCGTGATCGAAAAATCACTTTGGTCCGATTCGGCCATTGTCCGAACACAGATTTACCAACAAAAAGGAAAATTCCAATCCTTCGATAAACACTTATCCAACGTACATCCTTTCGTTTGTTAACACAATTATTGTAAAGGAAGTGTTTATATCCAATAATATCCTAAACTTTTTCCTCTTTAACACGAATAAATAACTTTAAGATAAAGTTTTATAAGTTTTAAAAGTCCGAAAGATCAGCATCGGCAACTCGATTACTTTGTTCTGATGATCGTATCACGTGGCAGGTCACATGTTCACGCCAATGACTCTGATTGGTAGATTAGTTTCAATAGAATTATTTTCATTTATTAGATATACCTTTTATAGGCAGGAACACTACATGAGCCCTTGTTAAGAAGTAGGTGTCATTCTGCAATAAAGAAGAAACAGTAAACAGTGTTTTTGTTTGCCCATCTGTGGTCCGCCCGACTGATTGTATCTCGGCAAACCAGAATAATCCCGTTTCTGCCCCCTTTCTTGGTATCTGTTCGGCTGATTTTCAGGCACACTAGACACATTGTGCTTTGGCTTGTAGGGCGCTCGTGTAGCCGATATGTCGTGTCCCACCTTTCGCATATCGTCAATGACTTTTAATTGCTTATCAAGGTCATCGCCCAACAAATTCTCTGTCAACGGTGTGCTGTTCGACACAAGGCTTTGTACTTATCATTAATACCCGACTGAATGTGATTGCGCCTCAAGTTTGTCACGTCTCGATGAGCATAAGCCATCAATTGGAAGGCGTCCTTTGCCAACTGAAATTCTTCTGAATAATCAGACTTTAAGAGCAATTTGTCCATCAAACTGATCAAGGGGATCAACCCTTTAGTTAAATACTTCTGGTTGACTTGGAACTTTTTGTCCCCATCTTTCCTAGACTTGGAGATGTTTGACATAACCCATAGTTCCTTATTCACTCGGGGCACCCTGACGAAGTCACAGTTTTCTGGCCTTACATATTTTTGGCAAAGTGACTCTGCCTCATTTCTGTCTATAGGCGACTTTATACCACTATTTACCACTGACGACAAAACATCATCCACCTTGGAGCCCAACTCTTCTACCTTGACGAATTTCTGGCCCATTTCCTTCAGTAATCTCATGTTATTTCCTACTAAATCGTCTGAAGGACAGTTAGCATCGGCTCCCTGTTGGCAATGTTCATCCTCAGAGTCCTCTGAGACATCGTCGTAGACGGTATAAGGCGAAATATTTCTTGAACTTAAATTACTTTGAATGTCGTACGAATCCATTTCGCTCTCCGGTGCCGTAACGGTAGCCGCCGCCGTCCGTTTCATTTCTGCGCGCACGTTATTTGTCACCAGTGAAGTCAAATTATCCATTCTGTCTGACAAAGTTTGCACAAGTTTGTTTTGCTGCAACATAACTTGTTGATTCTGCAACAATTTTTGGTTGTAAAACGCAACAGATCCGAATTCTGGTTCATCGTTTGCGGGTTTATTTTGAGGAAATCCTGGAGCCTCGTTCTGGCGTGCAGACTGGCTGTGGGCGAGCACATGATTTCCTCCGCCAGCAATGACGTAATAAACGTCTTTGTTTTGCTGTGTGTTCAGGCCATCCGAGGATGTGCCTACAAATACAAGTTGATTATTGTCCTGCACTCCAGCGGTCTGGGACCGTGAACTCTGAAGAGTGCTCTTAGTCCCGCCATGATTGCGCTGACTTTCACCGTTCGTGATCGAAAAAATCACTTTGGTCCGATTCGGCCATTGTCCGAACACAGATTTACCAACAACAAGAAAAATTCCAGTCCTTCGATAAAACACTTATCCAACGTACATCCGTTCGTTTTTTAACACAATTATTGTAAAGAAAATGTTTATATCCAATAATATCCTAAACCTTTTCCTCTTTAACACAAATAAATAACTTTAAGATAAAGTTTTAAAAGTCCGAAAGATCAGCATCCGCAACTCGATTACTTTGTTCTGATGATCGTATCACGTGACAGGTCACATTTTCACTACAATGACTCTGATTGGTAGATTAGTTTCTATGGAATTATTATTTTCATTTATTAGATCTACCTTTTATACGCAGGAACGCTTCATGAGCCCTTGTTAAGAAGTAGGTGTCATTCTGCAATAAAGAAGAAACAGTAAACATCTAAATTAAACAATTACACATTTGAGCTACTAGAATGAACACAATTGAAATGACTATCTTTTCATTATCTTACTTTCTAAGTACAAACTACTTACTTTATTTACAGATGGTTACCAAGAAATTATGCTAATCTACGAATGTAATGCCAAAAGTAATATCAGCCATAAACAATACGCAGGATCAACCCTACACACTAAGTAATATCAACCCTACACATTAATATCAACCCTACACACTAAGTAATATCAACCCTACACATTAAGTAATATCAACCCTACACATTAAGTAATATCAACCCTACACACTAAGGAACATCAACACACTAAGTAATATCAACCCTACACACTACGTAATATCAACCCTATACACTAGGTAATATCAACCCTACACACTACGTAATATCAACCCTACACAATAGGTAATATCAACCCTACACATGAATATCAACCATACACACTAAGTAATATCAACCCTACACATGAATATCAACCATACACACTAAGTAATATCAACCCTACACATTAATATCAACCATACACACTATGTAATATCAACCATACACACTAGGGTTCATACACACCTTGCAAATACCCTAAGGCGTGTTTCACATGCAATTTAATCGGATTGCAATTCGCTCACGATATATTTTCAGATTATAGAGAAAGCTAAACAGGTTTGGTGGTACAGCGGTACAGCCACAAACAAGCAATTATAGACTCACATTGGCAACAATCACTGTTATAATGTTCAATAAAATCAACTCAGATATTCAGTGTTGCTTTCAGTCAAGTTAGAGTTAGACCTTTTTCAACAGAAGTTTAAACAGTAAGTGTTTATATATTTTTAAAATTAGACCCCTTCTTATGACACACCGTAACGCATGCATAATGTTGAGTAAAAATGATACCTACCTTAAAGTCGGTGCCGATAAAACTTTGTACCAAGTGTTGACATAAGCAAATATGGCGGAAAAGACTTCCTAGAAGTATGATGACGTCTTCGATGACGTCATATATATTTGATTGACGTGGGATAAGTAGATAATAAACAGAATTAGATTACCTGCCGATAAGTACCGACGGTCGACAAAACCCGCCGTTGCTCTATTTATATTTCGTTGACAAAATGTATTACCCTCGTCTTTATTTTATATTTAAACACAATTGATCTTCTATAGCTTTACCAACTGCATACAGACAGCCATGTGTATACATATTGTTTTATGTGTGCGTTGTCTTTGAGCGTTCACATTTTACACAGATAGAAATGGGAATATGATTGATCCCCCCCCCCCCCCCCCCCCCACACCCACACACACCACCCAACCCAACTCACTCACGGAACCCACAACTCCCGCACACACATATACAAAAAGAAAGAAAGACCACTTTTTACATAAGAATTTTACTAACGTTTAAAATGTTGAAGTGGGGAGGGGGGTGGGGGGTCGGGGGTGGTGGTGGTGGGGGTGTGGGATGGGAGTGCCATCATTTATTTTCGATGCTTTTATTATGCGCTTCGTGAAGGTTAGCTTGTGATCTAACACTATATGTTTGCGCAGTGAATAAATTCTGGCAAATCATTATTGCTCATAATAAATACGAATGCCTATAACCTTATGCCGTTTTTTTAATTTAAGCATCTCCACTTAATATATCAATTCACTCAGTTCTCCGTGTCCTAGTGACGCAGCATCTTTCATTGTCACCGTCTTTATATAGCGTGTTGGTGATTGAATTATGAACTATAATTGTATGTATGTGTGTGTCCCTGTGCTTCCAGGCAAATGTTTATGATGCTGATATGCACATTATCAGAGTGTGCTGGGACCTTCCTTTCGGCAAACTGTTTATATATATATATATATAAATAAAAACTCTAGCAATTATATTTATGCCGTAGCTTTCGGCCTTGCAGCCTTCCTCAGTGGCGTATTTATAAACAATCCAAACTAACTATAATTGTATGTATGTGTGTGTCCCTGTGCTTCCAGGCAAATGTTTATGATGCTGATATGCACATTATCAGAGTGTGCAAACATGGCTGTCAGCGGCCATCTTTGTTTACATAGAGTTATATAATGAAAACTTGTAGCGACTACTCCTCTGAAACTACTTGACGGATTTTCATGAAACTTCACAGGAATGTTGCTCTTGATGTCTTATTGATCCTAGCAAAGTTTCAGGTCACCCGGAAATTCAAGATGGCCGCCACGGCTAAAAATAGATTTAAAATAAACAAATTTGTAGCGACTACTTCTTGAAAACTGTAAGTGATATTGATATGATGTTGATCCTTGTCAAAATTTATTTCGATGCAACTTTAAATATGGCCGCTAGCGGCCATCTTTGTTTACATAGAGTTATATAGTAAAAACTTGTAGCGACTACTCCTCTGAAACTACTTGGCGGATTTTCATGAAACTTAACAGGAATGTTGCTCTTAATGTCTAATTGATCCTAGCAAAATTTCAGTTCGGCCAGAAATTCAAGATGGCCGCCACGGCTAAAAATAAATTCTCAAAAAACAAGTTTGTAGCGACTTCTTGCTGAAATCAAAATCAATCAGTAGAGCTTCAAGGTCATTGACCTCTTGTTAGTATTTATAACGGCATGGGTTCATTTTCTTCGTTTTCTTGCAACATTTATAACACAAATGATAAGAATATTGTTTAAAATGAAAAATACAATTCGTAATTATAAATTCGAAAATTCGATTCGGATTTCCCTAGTATGCATCGTTAAAAAATGATAGGCGTAGGAATCGTAATCGGTTAATAGGTCATATTTTGTTCAGCGAGATGAAGCATTGAAAATACAACAAGAAAACGAAAAATCTTTAACTCGACATCCATGATTACCTGACAGCTAGGTGATTTGATTTGTCTTCAATGTTTTAACAATCTACTTAGTGTAATATTCAAGTTTCACATATATGTTCTGTTGCTGCATAGATGTCTCTCACACCAATTTAGGCAATAATCCATGTTCCACTTTTGTTTACATATTTTTATGAATGAAAAATATGGCCGAAGAAAACTTCAACGTGTCAACGAAGTTATTTACTTTTTTCTGCAAAACTGGTTTGAATTTCGACTTAATACTCTAACATATTGTTAATCATTGTCTATACATTTAATCTAAGCCAAAAAACAATTATTTTGTTCAGTAATTATATTGTTTGCAGGGAAGTCCTTTACCCTATTGTTTTTGTTCACGCTAATTAAGTACCCACATATTGACATTTTTCCTTATGACTAAAGTGAATTATACTCAAAGTTTAATATGAAAGGTGTTTTAAATTTTTTGAAGACTGTCTAGTTATTTAGGTTTCAACACCTAATACCCCACCCACTGGAAAGTCAATTCAGAACATTGGCGAACATTTAACTCAACCAATCAAAATCGTTCCAGGCTGTATTACACGTGTGTCATACAATAGAATAATAATAGGTGTTCGACACTTTTAACAAGGGACGTTATGTGATAAATGCATTTATTATATACCTATCAATAATATATACATAGTACCTTCATTTTCTTACAATGGAATACAACAACCCGTATCACACTACAGGTTATCACTATGCTACTAAAAATAGAATTAGTATCACTATCTTACTAAAAATAGAACAGCGTTTTTTTTCAATGATTCGAGCAAGTTTTACGCCACTATGCGCGAGAACGTCAAGACGACGTTACGTCATACAAACAAAACAAGTGGGTCAGACCAATGAACACCAACACCTTAAAACTACATACATTTTCCCGCTGCACTTTATCGAGAAATAATATGCGTTATTGAACGTGTATGCAATAGCAATGCAACTATTTCTATGTTAACGATGTATAAGAGGTATATAATAAAAGGATCATACTTTGATCGACGACGAACACTTTTAGATTCTTTAATTTATTCTGGCACTGTTCTCCTTAAATGTGTTGCCCCAAAGCTAAATGAAAATGAGTGTGTAAACGTAAGTTTACATGTCCATGAACATGTTATTCTAGTAACAATTAGTTTCAGTATCGTATAATGCATTATAAACTGCTGAAACTTTGCAATTAAACCAACCTGAAATGCAGTTTTGTATTCATTATCCCTACAAAACTTAACCTTGTGTTTTTCATAATTTTCCTCGACATCTTAATTACAGTGCAATGTGAATTTAATCGGTGCATGGTCACTCCATTCATCGAATGAATTAACACAAATTCATTAACTCGTGCTAAGTCGCATTCTTTCGTCAACAGTAGGTCAATCGCGGATGCACCCAGAGTACTTGCAAATATGCCACAATATAGTCACTACCTATACGACGTTAGCAATACGTAAACATGTTGCTTAAACTTGCTTTTCACAAGTCTAATCACGCACGCACGCTCACACGCAGCATAACATACGTACATACGTAAGGTACCCACCCCACCCACCCACCATTCTTGAAAACAAGCAAACGTCGCAGATGATCTAGCCTAGTTTTACTTTGATCGACGACGAACACTTTCAGATTCTTTAATTTATTCTGGCACTGTTCTCCTTAAATGTGTTGCCCCAAAGCTAAATGAAAATGAGTGTGTAAACGTAAGTTTACATGTCCATGCTTACAAAGCTGCCCCTAACATGCTTAAATTAAAGCTCATTTTGTCTCTTCTACATTCTACATACATCTTGGATGCATCAACGGCATTTTGGCATCAACACAACCAGACACTCATGTCTGAATCTTCAAAGTCAATGTCATACACACACATAAGGAAATATACTGCGCGTTGGAAAACGGCAACCTCTGGTTTCCCTTTACCAGTGATTAATTATCGCTTGGATATTACACTTGAAACAATTGAAATATATTGTTCACATTTTAAAAAAAGAAATGTTTATTTTAAGATCAAATATGTTATTGTTGGTCAGATGTCACAATTTATTTGCTACAGATGGATTTGAACGGATATGAAAATATGTTCAATAATATCAGCTTGTCAGAGCTAAACATGTACACAGCGTCATTGGAAAAGGTAAGATAAGTTAGTTATAATGAAAGGAAAATGTTAAGTGATTGCAACATTTAAAGCCTAAGTTTGCTCACCTGCTTGAGCCAAATGCGCATTCTGATGAAACTTTATAGGCTAGTAATTATAGCCGAAAATAAGAGTCAAGGTCAAACAAATTCCAACAGAAAGTATTTTAGGATTTTTAGAATCACTGACATGTAATGAGTTTCAGAAAAAAACTCCTCAAGATAAAGATGATGGGAAATGCTAAATTTTGGGGTAAAAGTTGCGTTTTTAAGAGAAAATCTCCGGAAACTGGAATAATTTTATAAAAAATCATTTGAGCAAATTAGAATCATTTAATAGTGCGGAAATGCTCTTCCAAATGCATCTCTATGTAAATCAAGGATTTATAGATGGATATGAGGTTAATAATATGAGATTTTGGAGCAAACCTTGGAAAAAATGAATAAAATCGTTGATTTTTGTAATACATTTGGTGTTACTAGGCTATAAATAAAAAAATACTAAATGAGCTATAAACAATTAGTTTCTTACTGTTTTGCACAGAGAAAGGTACAGAGATGTCCCAGAAAAAAGTCCTTTTGAATACGACGATCTGAAATACTTTATTTTGGGGTCTAAAAATATGTTTTTCATAAAGAAAAATGCTGAAAACAGGAAACTATTTTGTAATAAGATGTTTCATTGTATCGTAAGTTAATGTGAAAGTTCACATTGTGAGATTTTGGGGCAAAATATTGAAAAAAAATAATAGAATCGTTGATTTCTGTAATACATTCGTAGTACAGTGGCCCGTTTTATGGAACATCTTACGACGATTTTGCTCTTAAGTCAAATTATTAAATTTATTGCTATAAAAAAGTTCATAAACATGTTTTTTAACTATCTAATACATATATTGTTCATTCAATATTTACACCCTTAATTGTTTGCTTCAAATGATTTTAAGAAAAACGATGGAAGGTATTTTATTTTGACTTGAAAACACAGCATATTATATTCATTTTAAACTGAGGAAACCTTCTTCCAAACCCATCTTCATGTGAAACACGGAATCAGAGATCGATAAGACGCTAATTAAATTAAAACAATTGTCCTTCATCAAAAATCACAGAAAAAGAAGCACAAATAAGTATTTCAACAAATATAATTGAAGTGAAAAAATGGTGTATAAAACGTACATTACATATGTTTGATAATATCAGAACTTAGAAGTGAATAAGATGCTCAAATTGCGAGGTCAGGGTCAAAACGTGGAACAGAAATGGAAAAAAAACACCAATGGTTTTGTGATACAATCAAATTACTGGGCTTTAATAATGAAGCATGTATGAACTAAAAGAGACATTTGTAAAAAAATACTCAGTCTACATTTGGAATCACACCTGTGTGTTTCGATGAAAATCTTAACATTGTGTTATCCGGAAGTCAACGGGACAGAAAATAGTTCACTGTTGCTGTATTCTAAACAGTATGGCCGTTAGCCACGCGTGTAAAATGTAAGATCTGCATTGCATATTTGTTACTACAATAAAGACAAGCAAGGTTTTACGCAAGCGTAAAATAGCTGCCGAGAGAAAATAGCATTATTTCTGGGTAGGAACTGGGAACAAAGTTTAACATAGTAACAGACCAAGTTACGGGTGTTAAAACAATATTCAAAAAAAGAGTTGTCACGGAGACGTAAACACGCCATGACCGTTTTTTTACCAGACACTTTCTTCCCAATTTGTGCTACCAAACATATTGAATCAAGGTGGACGAATCCTTGACATGCCTTACAAATTGATTACATATTCACCTTTGTAGCACGACGTGCTAAAGTATACATCAGCACAGAAATACAATTACTGACATGTATGGGATGCGTGCGTTACAACACAGATAAACTGTTCATTGCTACTATGTGTGATTATAAGATTGCGTTATCAAAGTGAAAAAAATCAAAGAAACTATTCATTACTACCTTACCATGTGCAATTACTAAAACAATATATGATTCGTTGCCGAATGAAGGTTATATCAGCGATTCCATGTAAATAAAATATATATAGATCTATCGGCCAAATGACATTGTAAAACTGATGATAATTTTGGGTTTGCCTTTTAATGGCTTTTGGAGGGAATCTGCTGGGTTCTAGGCCCCCGCCATATTTGTATGACATAGCCAGTATGGATTCCTTCTACATAAATTCGAAATATGGTTCTATGGAATTTATCGAGCTGTTGCGAATGCTAAGAGATCATTTCTAACGGTTTCCCACAAGGCAATGAGCAACGATGTGTCAGTATCCAAGGGTATGATGAATGGAAATGCCTTTATTTTTGCAAAACAATGCAATTTTCATCAACATTCGCTGAAAACCAGAATCGTTTTTAAAATCATTTTAGCTTAAACAAAAAATACAATGATGTCACAAAATGTTTCACTATTCAATGTACATAATTATATCAAAGTTTTTCATTGTATTTGAAATTAAGAAGAATGCTCAAACCGCGATATTTTTTGACGACTTGCTTAACAATTGCATAGAATCAACCTTTTCATACACAATGTACTTGGTTATAAACTAAAAAAGTGTAGAAAGATCATTTTCTTGTATCAGTTTGGCGCATTATAGTGTTGCGCATGTGCACTACTGTGCCAGAAATAAGTCAACACACATATGAGGCTTTATGATTTGGGTGGGAAAAAAAGCAAAATATACATGAACCCATTTTCAAAAATCATTTGAGCATTATAAACAATATTTTGGGAGTTATGAAATTTTGCCTTATATATGTACTCGCCCAGTTTCATTATTTCCAGATTGAATTAGATACTCACATTGCGGACATGTTGAAAACAAGTATACTCAAACATTGATATTTTTTGTAATTGATAGGGATAGTGGACTAGAAGATTTTCATGTGTCTAGAGTAAAATGTATTTTTACTTTTTTTGTAATGGATGCATGTTGGAATAATTAAATGTCCTAATCCCTGTGATTGCATGAACTGTTTTGTTATGCGTAAAACATAAAATGTTCAATTGAGTAGAACAGTAATTGAGTGTATCAATAATTTGCACGTCACAGATGCTATTTTTATTTGTAACCCTGAATGAAATGGGATTAACACTCATATTAGGTTATAATGGGAATGCAATTTCAGATGTAGATGCCATGAAGGGTGAAGGTTCCCATCAGACATGCCTCCGCAAAGGAGCGAACCCATGCGGGACAGAGTATTTGAGATGTAGGATGAAGTTTCCCATCATGCATGCCTCAGTAGCGAACCTGTGGCTCCAAAGCCATGGCCATATCCACTGGGTTAGCGAGGCCTCTTGTTTGTAACCAAGCTTGTATACATATGTAAATACTTGTATATAGCTGTTTATAGAGTGTGAGGCGTTTAGTCCAAAGCACAAAGTTTATACTAACGTACAAAGTTATTTTGGAAAAATAATAATAGTGATGGATATGCATGTTTTACAAGTGCTACAGCTGAAAACACCAGTTGTGCAAAGTGTGTACCAAACATTTTCGTACAAGGGATGTCTGATAGTTAGCTAAATCTATGGATTATCCCACTAGTAACACACTAGTCTTCCATCACAATCATCATCTTTTAAATAACATATATACCTTGGTGTTTTCAACAAATAATTGCTTCTCGGAAGTGCGGGCATTGCATGTTAATGAAAGGTTATATACATTATGAACAACCAAAACAATGTAATCAGAGTGTACATTTATAGCATTGAATGTGTAACAGGTTTTTGTAGAAAGCATGGAATCTCATGTATGCAGTGCCAAAATGTAAGCTCTATGAATTCTATAGAAATTGAGATTCATTTAAATTAAATATTTAGTTATTTGATCACTCTTTTCTTACATAAACAAGCAATAATATATGGTGATGTGAACAAAAGCTCCTACAACTTCGACATGAGTATTGCGCAAAATTTCAAAATTGATTTTCATACAGTTACTTTGAACGTGTTTTTAAAAGTTATCATACAGTTTCCGGTGATCTTTTTCATTAAAATGTAATTATCACACCTAAAGATAAAACATATTGCACCATTTTAATATAAGTTACCATATATGCTATTTAAATGATTATAAACCTGTTGTAATGATTGCTTGAACACTATTTCCACCACATATTCAATGAAGTGTATACAATATGTGTATCAAAAGGTTATAAATACATATGTATGTAATAACATCATGTTTTTCCTTCATTATTTTATATATAAAATTTCCAAATGATGTAAACATGATCCATGGTCGTAACCATTGTAACTAGACATTTATTCAACGGACCTTTTGTTTGCTACAGACCTTAAAATTGAGCGTCTAACAAAATTTCTGATACTATAAAACATTTGGATAAATGCATATATAGGATTATATCACTTCAAGTAGATTATGTATATTTCAAAATACATCTTAACAATGATTCCTGTTTACAACATTTTTTATGAAAAAACATTTTGCCACCCGAACATAATGCATTTGTCAACAGTATACGCCTGATGACTTTTTTGGGGCACATCCTTGCATCTTGCTCTACGGAAAACCATTATAGATTATCATTTTATAATTCATTTCCCTACTTCTTTAGCTTAAAGGCCTGTACTACGACTGTATTACAGAAATCAACGATTTTAATAATTTTTTCAACATTTTGCCCAAAATTTCACAGTGTGAACTTTCACATTAACTTACGATAATAATTGTGCACCATTTATCACTTCCATTAGATAAGTTTATGTTCAAACATCTTATTACAAAATGATTCCTCTTTTCAGCGATTTTTTTATGAAAAACACATTTTTAGACCCAAAAATAAAGTAATTTATATCCTCGTATGCTAAAGGACTTTTTTCTGGCACATCTCTGTACCTTTCACTGTGCAAAAAGGTAAGAAACTAAGTTTTTACAACTCATTTAGTGTTTTTTTTTCAATTTATAGCCTATCAACACCAAATGTATTACAGAAATAAACGATTTTATTCATTTTTTCCAATTTTTGCCCCAAAATCTCATATTATTAACCCAATATCCATCTAGAAAACCGTGATTTACATGGAGATGTATTTGGGAGAGCATTTCCGCACTGTTAGAAAATTCTAATTTGCTCAAATGATTTTTTATAAAATTATTCCAGTTTCCGGAGATTTTCTCTTAAAAACGCCACATTTACCCCAAAATTTAGCATTTCCCACCATCTTTATCTTGAGGAGTTTTTTTCTGAAACTCATTACATGTCAGTGATTCTAAAAATCGTAAAATACTTTCTGTTGGAATTTGTTTGACCTTAAAACCTATAATTACTAGATTATTAAGGGGGTAACCATTGGTGTGTGCAGTGCTGCTTAAACCTTCTTTCTAAAAGGACTTGCCTAATGTCGCCCTGTACCATTCGATTAGCAGTAGCATATTAAACATACAATATATAGCGGAAATACGCACCCTGCGTTTCTTTTTCCTTTCATTATATATAGGTGATCTTACATCATTGACATAATAATTTAATTACCTTGAGTTTTAGCTCGACTGTTTGACGTATAAGAGAGCTTACGGTATGTAATCACCCCGTCATCGGCGTCCCGCATCAAGGTTTGCGTGAAAGCTGTGTTAACAAGTCTATATCTCTTACATTTCTTATCCTAGCACAGCCTACTTTGACCATGAGCTTCGTTATAGCATTATCTTAAGGGCTGCTTAAGTAATTTTGGTTTCTGTAACCCATGGTCTCCAATGGAACCCAAATTCTGATAGCCCTTTAAATGTGTCTCATTTCACATCAAATTTTGCGTGTAAGCTGTGTTTGCAGGTCTATATCTCTTACATTTCTTTCCTAGCTCAATTAAATTTGGAAATTGGTTTGCTTATGGTATGTTGTAAAGGGTTGCGTAATTAAATTTGTCTTCTCCAAATTCTGGGCTCCCATGGAACCCACATTGTGATGGCCCATAAAATGTGCAATAAAGGCAGATTAAGGTTTGCGTATAGCTTCAACCGTAAACGTGAGAAGCATGGCTCTTATGGTGGTATGTACCAACCATAACGCCGTGATTCCTTCAAAAGTAATAAAAAATGCAAACAACATCACAAACACAAAAGAGTTGAGAATAGGGCTACCGCCTTGGAACGGTCAGTGGCAACAAAGGCCACGGGAGGTTTAAACCGGTTCTAGGCTGCACCAAACCTCACTTACCCTACTGTCATCCCATTAAAACAGGACAGTGTAAATAAAGAAATCCCCGCCATGACCTAATCTCTAATCAATAGGCAATATAAGTGAAATATAAATATGCTCGTGTAAATATAATACAAAAAAACAATAGCACAGAAAGCCAAAATGAAGGTAATCAATGACTTGGCAGAAGGAAGAGCAGCAAGAGAATAAACCATTAAGGGCACGACAGTTGTTGCAAATCTTGTTGGTCTTCTTCTTTTATACATATTTATGAAGTACCATCATACAATGTTAACCCAAAGACAACATGGAAATTCAACAAATGAGATATACTAAAGAAGTAGCGGGGTGGGGTAAATAAACCCTCGAAATTAAATATTTGTGACGCATAAATCGCAAAATAACTAAAATTGCACGAATTTTTATGATGTTGTCAAACATGTTTTGAAATAGAAATGAGGCAATTGTTTTTATGAATGCAACTTCCGAGTTATACACGGTAAAACCTATTTATCTGTTGATCTGTAATTGTGAATAACTACTGATAATACCCTAATAACATGTGATGGAACCATACAACCGTTTTTGTGTCACCTGAAATATAGTATAAACTTATCATATAAGTGAATATTTGCCAGACTGTTTGGGTCACGACATGATTTTTTCCTATTTTTGGCCATAATATAGTCATTAGACCATACACTGTTCTCGGAACTTAAACATTGAATTAGGGTTTTATCAGCAATATTGAATTCAAACAACGATTAACTTGGAAGCCTCAAACATGTTTTTTGACATTTTGTAGAAAATGATGACGATGACGATTTCATGAAGATATTTAAGCCGGTTGTTTCTAATTTAAGAAAACAAAAACGACGGAGTGGTATGTATTCAAATCTGTGTTGTGTTCTTGTTTGATATTTGTGTCTCCGCTATGATCCGCACAGTGGCAGGGAGACTGTTTTGATCATTACTCATTACTCATGAGATCCTTCTGTCCCACCGACTGTCTGCCAGCCTGTTACACATTTTTTGTCGCCTAAACTCCTCATGCATTTCTTTGACGGATCGTTTCGAAACGTTACAGACACTTGTACAGCATTTACATGCAACCGATGCAGAGTTATGGTCCTTTTTACAAATGGCCACACATGTCGCCTGAACGTCTCCTACAGATTGTTTGGAATGCTTTGAAAATGTGCACACTTATTAAACATCATGACAAGATGTACACCTGTCAATTGGACTTTGATTCAACATGTTTAGCCCACCTAAGCCGAAGTCTCAAAATGGGCTCGTGTGTGTCCCTCATTTGTTCTGGTGCAAACTTTGATTAAAGCTATACACCCTGTATTAAAATCGCGTTGCACTTTGTGGGCATGTCTTTATTTGTAAGTTCATGTTAACCAGCTTATCGGGTAATCGGGTACTTGAAGCTACAGTCTCTATATCAATCGATTTCTTCTTTGCAGTCTTTATTTTTAACTTTATGTTCACCAGCTCATGTCAAAATCAGGTATTTAAGCGAGCAAATATAGCGCAGGAAATCATTTACTGTATATACATCGACCAGTTTACACATCGTACACAGGTAACAGTATTTTTTACAGAAAAAGTAAGCTTCTTTCGGGGCTCGAACACACGACCTTCTGATTTCATATCCGGTGCTCTATCCACCGAACTACAACGCTACTTGAGTAAATAGTGTACTAACAACCATATATTATGAGACAAAATAACTTAACCTATTTGAACGCAACTAAAGATGGATCAGTAAATATGTAGTCCATATTGTCGCACGTGTAAATTAACATTGCCTGGGGTGTAATACTGCATGTTATCAATATCAAACTAATACTTCGCCTCAAATCAACCAAATATCGACTTGTTATTTAGTGCTTTATGAGTTTGTTTGCGCGCGCTTGTTATTACGTAAGGCCTATTTAGTGTTAAAAAATGCTACAACATACCAGTAAATAGCAGTGGTCTAGTGGTTCAGCATACATCTTTCAAAACTTACAATTGCAAGGCTGTGGTTCAAATGCCGTTCCGGGCAACTGTTATCACATATATTCTGGAGCCGTATATTTATCGATGTTACCTGTACGGAGGCTAAATAAATATGTGAAATTTTACGCATCGATTTCCGCTTATATACCGACTTTTGTGGTGTTCGACGATTTGAAACTACTTTACACTTGACTCATTCATATTCACGAGTTATTACCAGTTGAAATAGGGACTGTACAGCTTTAAGCGATAAAATTAACTCACGTTTACTTCATAGATATCGAATAATGAAGATCGTACCTGTATACAAGTAGCTTTACAATTTACAGTAAAAAATGAACGTTTTGCCGCTATCGGGTCTCTAACACACAACCTTCTGATTTACAATCCGGCGCTCTAACCACTGAATTATAGGTACTTGTTGTGACTATATGGTATAATTAGTACCGTTTATTATAAAGCAAACTAACTTAATGTGTTCGAACGCACCTCGAGAAATAGCAATATATAGTCCTTCATGTTATTTAACCTTGCGTGATGAAATACTATATATAATTGTTGATTTCGATCACCAAATTAAATTGATGGTCCGTTTATTCTACCCGTCAAGAGGGTAGGGGAGGACCATCCCTCTATGCACCTTAAAATATATTATGCATACAATTTTAGGCAATATAACAGTGAAACAGATTTAAATGTAATTTGGAAATGATGACATTAATATGTCCCTCTACATCCCCATTGCTGACTGCCTGATTTATTACAGAATTATGGCCCTTTGTTTAAATTATAATTTTCCACTCTGATATTGTATAATGTCCGATAACAGCTTTTTATTGCTTTCATTACTCAAACAGGTTTGAATGGGTTGTTCCCAAACTTCCTATAACATAACAACTAATGACCTCATGTCTGTCTACATCACACATTGTTGATTTCCTATGTTTATAATAGAACTGTTGCCATATTTTGTCTGTAATGAGTATTTCATTCCATCGGATTTAGAATGTGGCAGAGTCTGAGCAAGCCTCATAATATGAAAATTGCAGGGCGATTGCAAGTTAAATATTCAATGCTCAGCTTATCTGTAGTATCATGCAATGTATGATTCAATGCATATTGACATGACATATGTACAAATTTAACTTATATTAACAATTGTATGCTAAACTTTGCATCATAATGTATATTATTAAGGGGCAGTGACAAGCATCTTACCAAATAAAGCAATCCAAGAATGAGTAGTTTTGCAACTGCAAATGCTTGTCATACACCTTGTTACATAAACATTTGTTTCATAAGTTAAGAAATAATAAAAAAAAATAGAAAAAGGTTTACGGTACTGCCGAAAACAATGACCTGATAATTACCGCATTCGAAAGAAATCGAAAGAAATCGAATATTTATAAAGCTGAATAAAATGACATTTGGACAAATAAACAGTAGATGTAGTTTATGATATGTATAGCAATAATACTATATTTGATTAAATTGAAACTAGAATTTTGTCTCAAAGAAACTTTATCTCGATTTTTAGCTTAACTTTTATCAGGAAATTACGAGCTTTTTTACTCGCCCAGGCATCAGATTTAGTGCTGTTTAACATTTTTCCGTAAGCTCATATTTCAGAAACTGCTAGACAGAATTTAGTAAAACTTCAAACATATACTCGGTATAAATATGACACGCATAAGTTAAGTAAATATGCTATCCGTTTTGACAAAGTTATGCCCCTTTTCATACTAGAGTCATATTGTGTTAAATATGTAACATATAGTCTGTTTAACGCTTGGACAGAGTGGAATGAAATATGTGACTGATTATGCAATCTCAGATTGGAATGAAACTTTACACATGTATTCGGTATCAATGAAAACCATTCTAGATTATAAGAATATTTCATGGGTATTCGGTAAAGATATGGAAGTCCAACCCGAGGTATAAGTGTTTTAGACGAACCGACTATTTAGCTCGACTATCCGAAAAATAAGAGAGCTTATGTAATCATCCCGGCGTCGGCGTCCCACATCCAAATTTGACCATGAGCTTCCTTATAGCATTATCTTAAGGGCTGCATAAGTAATTATACCCCCACAAACGAAGTTTAGGGGGTGTATATAGGAGTGAGCTTGTCGGTCCGTCGGTCGATCTGTTGGTTTTTACGGTGTCCAAACGAAATCTCATGAAAGGGTTGATGGATTAAATAACATTTGGTCCACGGGTATAACACAATAAAATACAGGTCAAGTTCGACTTTGGTTACAAACCACCAATTCTTGACGGAATTATGGCCCCTTTTGAACTTAGAATTTGCCCAAAAAACGGTGTCCGGACGATAACTCATGAAAGGGTCGATGGATTTAAATAATATTTGGTACACAGGTATAACATCATAAAATACAAGTCAAGTTCGACTTTGGTTACAAACCACCAATTTTTGACGGAGTTAAGGCCCCTTTTCAACTTAGAATTTGCCCAAAAAACGGTGTCCGGACGATAACTCATGAAAGGGTCGACGGATTTAAATAATTTTTGTTACACGGGTTTAAGACCATAAAATACAGGTCAAGTTCGACTTTGGTTACAAACCACCGTACATCTTTTGAACGGTTTAACACGCAATTTTTTGTTAGTCTTCTTCCCTGATCACTAACAATATTGAAAACTCTCTCTCTCTCTCTCTCTCTCTCTCTCAACCCTCTCCCCCTTTCTCTCTCTCTCATTATTTCTTCCTGTTTATTTCATATTTTATAGTTTAAATAATTTGTTTGCCATTGCCTAAATAGTATGAATATTTTGTAGCGAGAGGGCCGGATATCTTATGTTGTAATAACTTGTGGCCCGACCCCATTTCCATGTACATTTATTGGAAATAAATATGTTTAAACTAAACCATTGTTTTCTTGTGGTTGCCATGTTTATGTGACAAGGCGGTATTGTGGGGGTATTAATCACTTTCAGTGATAATTCTAGTTTTGGTTCCTGTGACCTATGGGCTCCCATGGAACCCAAATTCTGTACCATTTCACATCAAATTTCGCGTGTAAGATGTGTTTACAGGTCTATATCTCTTTCATTTCTTGTCATAGATCAACTAAATTTGGAAATTGGTTTGCTTATAGTATGTTGTAAAGGGTTGCGTAATTAATTTTGTCTTCTACAAATTCGGGGCTCCCATGGAACCCAAATTGTAATGGACCTTAAAATGTGCAATAACGGCAGATCAAGGTTTGCTTGTAAGCTGTGGTATATATCTGTAATTTTTGTTTGGGATTTCTCATAGCATTAGGCATCTTATTCATACTTTACCCATATTGAGGCTTGGGCTCCCTCCTCCCTACTCCGACCTAGCCCACTCCCTACCTCCCCAACCACTCGAAATATGTTGTTTCTTTACACATATAGCTCTTTGTCCCCCCTTTCATTTTTTTACATATCTGTGTTGTTTTGGGCTGGCGTAGCGCAGTCGGTAGCGCGGCGGATTTCTAACCGGAGGCCCCGGGTTCAATCCTCCGCGGTGCCACTGAGTTCCGTCGGTGTGTTCTTGGGCAAGAAACTTTCCTATGTATATTCCCCTCTCTCTGGGCGGCTCTAAATAACCTATGCTGTGTTGATGAGCCGTTAAACAACATTTAATTCAATTCAATTGTCACACATATAGCTATGTTGCACACCGCCCACTAGAAACCTGATTTTTGTCCGTACGTCCGTACATCCGTACGTCCCGTTTTTACATTCAAGTTTTTTATTAAGTCAATTTCTCAGATACCAAAAGCCGTACAGTATTCAGACTTCATACACACATCTATACAGCAGCAATATGTTCCTACCTGATTCAGGTCAATATAAATGACCTTGGCCTACTTTTTACACTGTTAATTTACATAAAGTTTTTCATTCAAATTTTTTTTTTACATCAAAGTCCATTTCTTCAACACTATTTGTTAAAGCTACAGACCCTCTATATTAACTGGTAATAACTCATGAATATGAATGAGTCACGTGTGAAATAGTTTCAAATCGACGAACACCCCAAAAGTCGGTATATAAGGCAGAAATCGATGCGTAAAATATCACATTTTTAATTAGCCTTCGTACAGGTAACATCGATAAATATACAGCTTCAGAATATATGTGATAAAAAAAGTACTTGCCCGGAACGGGATTCGAACCACAGCCGTTGCGCTTTTTGAAGTTTTGAAAGGCCGTACATTTAACCACTAGACCAAGGCTATTTATTGGTTTGTTCTAGCATTATTAACACTAAATAGGCATTGCGTAATAACTAACACACAAACAAACTCATCATGCGCTAAATAACAAGTCGATATGTGGTTGTTTTGAGGCGGAATGTTGGTTTCATATTGATAACATATAGTATTTACACCAGGCAATGCTAATTTACACGTCCGACAAGATGGTCTATATATTTATGGATTCATCTTGATTTGCGTTCAAAAATATGTTAAGTTATTTTGCCTCATAATACATTGTAGTTTGTATACCATTTTTTCAAGCAGCGTTATAGCTCAGTGGTAGAGTACCTGACTTGAAATCAGAAGGTCGTGTTTTCGTGTCCCGAAAGTGACAAATCTTTTTTCTTCTGTAAATCATAATGTTACCTGTGTACAGGTACGATGTGCACTGGTCGATGTCTATACAATAAATGATGTTCTACGTTATATTTGCTCGCTTAAATACCCGATTTCGACATGAGCTGGTGAACATGAAGTTACAAATAAAGACACGCCTACAAAGAAGAAATCGATTTATATAGAGGGTCTGTAGCTTTAAGTACATTTCTTTAACACCAGATGCCTTAGAGCTTTCAAACTTTACAAATATTACATGACAGCGATATGTCCCAAGAAAAAGTGGGTCAATATGACCTACCTTTGGCACTTTGTTAATTTACGTTGAAGGTTTACATTCAAGTTTTTTTATTAACTCAGTTTCTCAGATACCAAAGGCCATACAGCTTCCAGACTGCATACACACTTACATCTGTATGACAGCAATATGTTCCTACCCAAATCAGTTCAATAGAAATGAACTTGCCCTACATTTTACACTTTGTTAATTTACATTAACATTTTACATTGATATTTTTTGACCACCTGAGCCGAAGTCTCAAGGTGATCTATTGGGATCACTCTTCGTCCGTCGTCCGTCGTCGTTATCTTTTGCTTCAAATGAACTCCTCAGAAACCGCTTGGCCGATTTTGACCAAACTTGACATGGATGATCCTTAGATGAAAGATTTTTAGATTTGTTAAAATTATGTCAGCGCGACATCCAAGATGACCGCCATTACCATATATGGTCGAAACCTTAAAGAAATTCGTCTCAAGGACCGCTGGACAGATTTCGAAAGTTTTTCCTTTAAATGGTCGCCAATGCCTAGACTATCAAGTTTTTTAAATGAAGTCCCTGGGGTCAAAAATGGCCGTGCCCCGGGTCCAAAGTTTGTATATTGAGATTTTGCATGTTTGACTTATATAGGAAAAACCTTTAAAAATCTTCTTTTCTGAAACCACAGGACACAGAGCTCTCATATATTATAAGTAGCATCAGCTAATGGTCCTCTACCAAGTTTGTTCAAATGGTGACACTGGGGTCAAATCTGGCCCCGTCCCAGGCGTCCCAGTTTTACATAGGAAAGAAAAATAATGAAAATCTTCTCTGAAACTGCAAGAGCCAGAGGTTTAATATTTTGAATTTACTACAAGATTATGGTATTTTACCAAGTATGTTTAAATGGTGACCCTGGGGTCACATTTTGCCCTGCCACAGGGGTCACATGTTGTCAGGAAATCAGGTTTAGAAGATCCCGTGGTATAAAGTTAGTGAGGGATTTTAGTTTATACCCGGAAAAATTGTTGTTAAAAGTTATCGGAAGTCTTTATTTGCAAGAACTGACCACTAACCACATGTACACTATAGTATAAGCTTGACCATTGAGATGAGCAGACATGAGTGTTCAGTGCGAACTAAATAGGTGGTTTATGGAAGTGGCAGGGGTTGAAATAAGAAGATTGAGCTGTAAGTATTATTCATTATTGTATCTTCATTATGTGGCTTTTACTGAATTGGTGCAATTGTTGTTATTTCTGAGATATTTAGAATTATCCTAAGTTGGTCTTGGTGTTTCGTTACTTAGAAATATATATACATTTTACGGCAAGACGAGAGGCTAGGGGTCTACTGTGTTCGGTGGCCTATAAGTACCAACTATGATGCGACTGAGATGGGTTATTCTGTGTCCAGTGGTGTGGAGGCCAAGGGCTATAAACGTTGATGAGCTGGGTGCTTGATAAAGTTTTATGTAAAGGGAAGTGATGAGATTTATTGATGATAAACAATGGGTGACAATGAGTGCCATTAAAATAGGCTGAGGTATACTATCTAATGTAAACTAATGTATGCTGAGTGCTATATACATATGTGTCAATGAGAGTTTTTCGTGTTACATAACATGTGCTATAGGGAGTGACAGTTTACGCTGTGGTAAAGCATGATGAGTACATTAAAGGCTGAGTGGTATATCTGATAACGTAGTACAAGTAGTAGTCGATGGTAAACCTTTGAGTACAACTAGAAGAGTCTGAGTGACATTGCAAGCTGAGTGCATTTAAAACCTTCAACCGTAGACATCCGTAGACATAGGAAGATATGCAGACAAAGCCCATGTATCTTGTTCTTTGATGTTATTTTAATAATTGCGAGGAATGACTATAATCACGGGGAGATACATTGGTGTATAGACAATTAGTGAGATACAATTTAAACCTGTTTTATTATTCCTTGTCGACTTACTTTGTAAATTGTGTAAATATGTATGTCTAATAAAACTTTGTAAAGTTACCAGCTGTTTTATTAGCTCGACTATTCGAAGAATAAGAGAGCTTATGTAATCACCCCGGTGTCGGCGTCGGCGTTGGTGTAGGCATCGGCGTCCCACATCAAGGTTTGCGTGTAAGCTGTGTTTACAAGTCTATATCTCTTACATTTCTTATCCTACCACAACCAAATTTGTTCTTGGGCTTCATTGTAGCACTATCTTAAGGGCTGCATAAGCAATTTTGGTTCCTGTAACCCATAGGCTCCCATGGAACCCAAAATATGATAGACCCTAAAATGTGCCCCATTCCACATCACATTTTGCGTGTAAGATGTGTTTACAAGTCTATATCTCTTACAATTCTTACCCTAGCACAACCAAATTTGGCCATTAGCTTCCTTATAGCATTATCGTAAGGGCTGCTAAAATAATTTTGGTTCCTGTAACCCTTGGGCTCCCATGGAACCCAAATTCTGATAGCCCTTAAAATATGTCTGTTTCACATCAAATTTTGCGTGTAAGCTGTGTTTACAGGTCTATTATCTCTTACATTTTTTGTCCTAGCTGAACTAAATTTTGGAATTGGTTTCCTTATAGTATAAAGTATGTTGTAAAGGGTTGGATAAGTAATTTTATCTTCTGCAAATTTTCGATTCCCATGGAACCCAAATTGTGAAGGCCCATGAAATGTGCAATAAAGGCAGATCTAGGTTTGCATGTAAGCATGTATATATCTATAATTTTGGTTTGGGATTTGTTATAGCATTATGCATCTTATAACTTCACCCATATTGGGACATGGGCTCCCTACTCCTCCCCCCCCCCCCCCGCCCTCTGCCCCCACTCCCCTCCACACTTTTTTTTTTTTTACATATTTCTG
>JAWPHD010014578.1:0-60417 GCA_037043455.1 Cyrtodaria siliqua
TCATAGTTTCCTATTTATTTTTTATTAACTATTGGGTCTGTGAATTTCGTAATGTTTTAAGAGCTGCTCAGTGTATGGGTACATTCCTCCAATTGCCCGCATATGAAACGCCTTACGTGGGCTACAAAACGTCCAGGGTACGTAAAGCCCAGGGTACGATACCTCGTGAGTATAAGAGTAACTTCCCCTAGAAGAGCGCCTAGGACGAATCATCCATCAAAGACCAATTTTCGTATTTTGCATTATTTATATGCAATAAAACTCTGAAATGAACGGAATTTCATCAGCTCAAGAGCAGAATGCTCGAAATGTTAGTAGTTTGTATAAAAAAGAAAGAGATTATGCCTTCAAGTCAGTCAATTGAAAAGCTATTAGTTGTTTCGCCCCCGAGTCGTTTCGTTCTATGGTGATATTGGGTAACCGGTGGCTCAGTTGATAGAGCACTCGCCCTATAAGCGTGGTGTCCCGGATTCGAGTCCCGTGCCGGCCGGACTTTTCCCCCTTGATTTACTTACTGGCGACGAGGGTAATTCAGTGGTCACAGGATGGTGGCACCCCTGGAAAGGCTGGGATAGCTCTTACAAGTTAAAAGTAACAGTAATGCATGGCAAGAGCTAGAATTTAACAATTAGGGCTTTAGCATTGTTTAGGCTGCGGGTAACGACACAGGGGCCCTTGCCTATTTTTTCTGAGTGTTTTTGGAATGTATCAAATAGGATTGTGATATTTTGTCAAACTGCCTAATTTTCTGTGTTAAAAGGTACAAGGCTGGGGTGTGGAGCATTGACTGGACATGTTCTTCATCCCCTTATAAAAAATGCAATAATAAAAAAATATCCTAAAATCTCACCGTTTTTAAAACCTGTTATATTTATATATTAATACTGGTGAAAAAATCAGTTGCTCCACCCCAACCGCATTTAATGTGGAATATTAAGAATTTTGCTCATTAAAATTAATGTGGAGGTGGGGTGATATTTATATAAATGCATTTTAGATTGTAAATGCTCAGCACTCCTGTTTAAAAATGTATGTACCGGTACAATACAAGTAGTTCACTATCTCACATTATCTCTCATATTAAATCAAACTGCATAGGTTGTATGTCATTTTTCTCTTCATAAATAATCAAAAATAAATTAGTGATCAGCTTCTGTAGCTCACCTTATATTTTGTTTGTATAATCTATTATCCGACAGATTATTTTGTGTCTCATTTTAGATGTTTTTGGTGTCATTTCAGATGAAAGACTTCCTTGAATTATATAACAAGCTTACAGAACAGTGTTTCCAAAGATGTGTAACAAACTTTAACAACAGAGAACTCACAACTGAGGAGGTATTCATTACCACATTGGTCCGCAAGATCATGCAATAATTCTCTTTTCTCTTTAAAGGGACGAACAGCTATCTTCATTTTTTAGCTCTACTGGCCGCTTTACTGGCCGAAAGCGGCCAGTAGAGCTTATGCGATGGCGAGTTGTCCGTCGTCCGTCCGTCTGTTAAAGTTCATCTTGTTTATGCGATAAAGACTTTATTAATAATCGATTCTTTACAAAACTTTGCCAGTGTCTTAATATCATTGGAAGCTCGGATGTGTTCGAAAACAAGCCATATCGGATTAGTAACACCAGAGTTATGGCCATTGTTTTGCTCAAAAATGCCATATTAAGCCTTGTTTACACTCTAGCACCTTCATTTCTTATTTAATGTTTACAAAACTTTGCCAGTGTGTTTATATCAATAGAAGCTCGGATGAATTCGAAAAACGGCCAGATCGGATTAGTAACACCAGAGTTATGGCCCTTGTTTTGCTAAAAAATGCCATTTTTAGCCGAAGGCTCAAGGTGATCTATTGGGATCACTCTTCGTCCGTCGTTAACTTTTGCTTCAAATGACTTCTCCTCAGAAACCACTTGGCCAATTTTGACCAAACTTCATATGGATTATCCATAATCCATAGGTAAATGCTTTTTAGATTTGTTAAAATTATGTCAGCGCGACATCCAAAATGGCCACCATTAACATATATGGTCGAAACCTTAAAAAACCTTCTCAAGAACCGCTGGACAGATTTCGACAGTTTTTCTTTTAAAATGAACACCGATGCCTAGGCTATCAAGTTTGTTCAAATGAAGTTCCCGGGGTCAAAAATGACCTTGCCCCGGGGGTCCAAAGTTTGTATATTGGGATTTTGCATGTTTTTCATAGACTTAAATAGGAAAATACTTTTAAAAAATCTTCTTCTCTGAAACCACAAGGCACAGAGCTTTCATGTATTACCAGCTTGTGGTCCTTTACTAAGTTTGTTCAAATGGTAACTTTGGGGTCAATTTTGGCCCCGCCCTGGGGGTCACAGTTTTACATAGACTTATAAAGGAAAAAAAATATCTTAATCTCTGAAACTACAGGAGCCAGAGGTGTAATCTTTTGCATTTGCAAGTCCAGACTCTATTGTGCCCATCGCGACAGGTATACCTTGACGTGTTCGTTGGCGGACGGACTATAAACCTTAGAATTACACACACACCCTTTTGCATTTACTATAAGATTATGGTCCTTTTCCAAGTTTGTTCAAATGGTGGCCCTGGTGTCAAATTTGGCCCTGCCCCGGTGGTCACAGTTTTCCATAGACTTATATAGGAAAAATATCAAAAAATCTTCTTCTCTGCAACTGCAAGAGTCAGAGGTTTAATATTTTGAATTTGCTATAAGCTTATGATCCTCTACCAAGTTTGTTCAAATGGTGACCCTGGTGTCAAATTTGGCCCTGCCCCGGGGGTCACAGTTTTACATTGACTTATATATAAAAAAAATAATCTTCTTCTCTGAAACTACAAGAGCCAGAGGTTTAATATTTTGCATTTACTATAAGATTATGGTCCTTTACCAAGTTTGTTTAAATGGTGACCCTGGGTCACATTTGACCCACCCCGGGGTTCACAGTTTTACATAGACTTGTATAGGGAAAAACTTCTTCTCTGAAATTGCAAGAGCCAGAGGTTTAATATTTTGCATTTGCTATAAGCTTATGGTCCGCCACACAAGTTTGTTCAAATGGTGACCCTGGGGTCAAATTTTGCCCCGTCCCAGGCATCACAGTTTAACATAGATTTATATAGCTTTTTTTTTTTAAAAATTCTCTTCTCTGCAACTACAAGAGCCAGAGGTTTATTATTTTGCATTTACTATGAGCTTATGGTCCATTACCAAGTTTGTTCAAATGGTGACCCTGGGGTCACATTTGGCCCTGCCCCAGGGGTCACATATTTTACATTGACTTGTATAGGAAAAAACTTAAAAAAACTCCTTCTCTGAACCACAAGGCACATAGCTCTCATATATTACATGTAGCCATGGGGTCACATTTAGTTTAAACTTATTTATTTTACATCGATTGTAACGAAAGCTCTATGAACTTATTTGAATCACTCTCGATGGTCACATTTGGTCATGCCTCAGGGGTTACACTCTAGCACCTTCATTTTGCATTAACTTTGTCTTTACATCAATGATGTTAACACAACAGAGGCCACATTTCTAACAATCTGAACCAAACTTACACAGATTGTATATGACCATGAGATTTCGAAGAAGTTTGATAATGGGCGAGTACTCAGGTGATCGATATAGGGCCATCTTGGCCCTCTTGTTTGCCTTGTGACCACTCTAACACCTTCATTTATTATTTGATCTTTGCCAAACTTGCATAGATTGTTAATATCAATGAAAGCTCGGACAGGTTCAAAAACTCGCCAGATCGGATTAGTTTCACCAGAGTTATGGCCCTTGATTTGCTGAAAAATGCCATATTCTGCTTTGTGAACATTCTAGTACCTTAATTTATTATATGATCTTTACCAAACTTGCAAAGATTGTTTATATCAATGAATGCTTGGACAACATCGAAAACCAGCCAGATAAGACCGTAACACCAGAGTTATGGCCCTTGATTTAGTTAAAAATGCTGTATTTTGCCTCGTTAAGATGATAGGGCTTTTATTTATTTTATCCAATCTTTGCCAAACTTTACCAGATTGTTAATATCAATGAAAGCTTGGAAAAGTTCGAAAACCAGCCAAATCAAATTAGCAATACCAGAGTTATGGCCCTTGATTTAGTTAAAAATGCTGTATTTTGCCTCTTTAAAGGGACACATGGCAATCTTGAGTTTTATTCAAACATTAAAATTTGCTCCTCAATTTAGTTATCCTGCGTCATTTTGACTTTAAAACTGCTTGCATATGATTAAATAAAAAATTGAGATTTCAATTTTCTTCACTATTTCACCAAATTTTTAAACATATTATTGATGCACTATTATAAAAAGTTAGTAATATGTAAAAAATAATTTGCTTTGAACTATTCTAACAATTACTATTAATGATTGAATAAATGCAAGTGAAGAGAAAAAATAACGGGACGCCGTGAGTTTTTAAAACATCAAGATTGCTGTGTGTCCCTTTAAAGACGATAGGGCCTTCATTTGACCGGATTTCAATGAAAGTTTGCAGGGATGATTAGTTTCAAGCCTAGTTGAGCATATCATCTCCGTGTTCCGGTTGAATGAGTTATGGTCCTTTAAAGGTTTTAGTACACAAACTTTGTCCGGATTAGTTCTCCTGAACCCCTGGCTGGATTTCAAGGAAACTTTGCAGGGATGATCAGTACCAAGCCTAGTTGTGGATATCATCACCGTGTTCTGGCTGTAATATTTTTGTGGAGTTATGGCTCTTTATAGGTTTTAATACACAAACCTTGTCCAGACTAGTTCACCTGAACCCCTGGCCGGATGTCAGCGAAACTTGGCAAGTTTGATCAGTATCAAGCCTTGTTGTGCATATCATCGCCGTGTTCCAGTTGAATGATTCTTGGCGGAGTTCTGACCTTTATAGGTTTTAATATACAAACTATGTTGCGATTAGTCTCTTTTGTACTCATGGCCAGATTTCAGTGAAGCTTTTAGGGATGATCAGTACCAGGCCTAGTTGTGCATATTATCGCCGTGTTACGGTTGAATAATTTTTGGCAGAATTATGGCCCTTTAAAGGTTTTAGTGCACAAATTTTGTCCGGACTAGTTCTCCTGAACCCCTGGCCGGATTTCAACGAAATATTGTAGGGATGATCAGTACCAAGCCTTATCGCGCATATCATCGCCGTGTTCCTGTCGAATGATTTTTGACAGAGTTATAGCTCCTTTTACACAAATTTATCCAGACTAATTTTCCTGAACCCCGGGCTGGATTTCAACGAAAACTTTGCAGGGATGATCAGTACCAAGCCTAGTTGCGCATATCATCACCGTGTTACGGTTGAATGATCAGAGTAATGGCCCCTTATACACAAACTTTATCCAGACAAGTTTTCCTGAACCCCTGGCTGGATTTCAGTGAAACTTTAAATGAATGATCAGTACCAAGCCTAATTGCGCATATCGATGTCGTGTTTCCCACCACAGATGCCATATAGACATTAGAGCGATACAGGCCCTCTTGGCCCTTTTGTTTAAACTTGCAGGCGTCCTGTCAGTTTTTGTTCAATCATTAATAATAATTATAACAATAATATAAAGCAAATTGTTTTTGCACATAACAATCTGTTGATTATATTACACCAATAATATATTTAACCTATGTAAGAATAAGAAGAATAAATGAAAACTCAAAAAAAAAAAAATTAATTATATGCAAGCAGGTTTAAAGCCAAAATGACACTGGATTAATAAATTAAGACACTAATTGTAATGCTTGATAACAATTTCAAGATTGCCGTGTGTCCCTTTAATCTCGTGTGTCCCTTTAATCTCGTGTGTCCCTTTAATCTCGTGTGTCTCTTTAATCTTGTGTGTCCCTTTAATTTCGTGTGTCCCTTTAATCTCGTGTGTCCCTTTAATCTCGTGTGTCCCTTTAATCTCGGAGTGGAGTTAATTCCTGGCTTAATTATGTCCATATACACAGCCAATATGAAAATGTTTGTTAAAATAGGTACTAACTAGTACATTCTCAGTGATTGTTTTTCATCCTTTTGGGAATGGTACTGGTACCCATTCAGCTGGAAAAATGTGCGTTGTTTTGCCTTAAATTGGGAATTTTTCACTATCAAACAAAAGCAATATTGTATGCTTAAAACTTTGCAGACACATTCATTACCATGTATACATTCTCTTGTAGTATTCCATTACCCTCACCTAAAAATATATTTTCCCCTTTCTTCTATTTAAAGTTTCACTCTAAATATTTAAAAAAAAAATGGATTGGGATTTTTTTTTCACTCCAGTTGGGTGAAAAACATACTTTTTGCAATTGGGAATGGGACCTTTTTTCAGCACCACTTATGTAAGGAAAAATACACACTGATTCTGCAAGTCTTTTCATGGGGGTCGAGACTGAGGAGTCCAACAAAAAGTCGGCAATCATATTTTCTTTCCTGAAGGACAAAAATACAATGAATGAGCCTAATTTACAAGGTAATTCATTCTGATATGCTATCCTAGGTTAACCTTTAACCCATTAAGCACGACTATAATAGCTTTTGCATCCTTGTAAACCCAGATCTGTGAGTTACTTGTAAACTCAGATCAGCTGCGAGTAACTCGCAGGCTGATCAGGGTTTACAATGACTGGGTGCTGATCAGTCATTTCCCCCAAAACACCCCTTCGTAACATAAATGGAATGGTCTTAATTCAAAGAAAGAACAGTCCATTATATATATATGTAGCCGCTTAAGGGTTAATTGCCAGGGTACACCTGATATCGTTAGAAATGTATGGGAAATTATGGGAAATCTATGGGAAATTATGGGAAATCTATTATCTATGGGAAATTCAAATTTTAGGCCTGAACAACAGAGTACTAACACAATATTATGATTAATATGACATTTTTACATTGATTCAGAATTGGAACACTGGAATCGGACATATTGTAATACATCACGTTGACTATCCACTACTAGTATATTAAAATATATATTTATTTAATATTATATACAAATGTGGATCTATACATGGGGATACTGTATTTACAATACACTCGACTCCTTTGATTGGAACATTTAGAAAATCTTCTACAAAATAGAAGTCGGATGCACCAGCTTTAAGTAAATTGACACTAAATTTTAGCATCTCCATTTATTAATCCAGTATCATTTTGACTTTGAAACTGCTTGCATATAATTAGATATTTTTTTTAATTTGCAATTCTTTCAAACCAGGTGTTTGTAATAGATAGAGTATGGTTTCATTGAGTTCAGCTCCCAGCCATACTCTAACTTGTTATTTTAACTGTTATTCTGACAGGTGTTATTTTCAATTAAACGATTTACACCTGTGCTATTACAAAGAGAATTTTCAGTGACCATGCTACAACTAAATATATTATTGGTGCAAGTCCAATATAATCAACAGTGAGTAATATGCAAATACAATTTTCTCTGAACTATTCTCATAATTAATAGCAAGATCAAGGCACGTATGCTGTCTTAGCTCAACCAGATGTTGGGCTGGGATTCTTTATAGCATTATCTAAATGGCTGCATCAGTAATTTAGGCTAAAATAAATCATGGGCTCCCTGTGTGCCCGTAGAGCCCAACTTAACATAGCCTATTGAAATTTGCAGTAATTTTGATTTTAAGTAAACATCCAATCTGTTGTTATTGACCTTATGTTTTACTCTTCTTATTCATACCTCAGTCATATTGGGGTATGACCCCACCACCCACCGCCGCCCTCCCCCACGCCACATCCTCCCACCCCACAAAACTCTTTTTTAGCTCTACTGGCCAGCTTATGGGATGGCGAGTTGTCCGTCGTCCGTCCGTCCGTCGTCCGTTAACTTTTGCCTTGTGAACACTCTAGAGCCTTCAATATTAATCGGATCTTTACTAAACCTTGCCAGTGTCTTTATATCAATGAAAGCTCAGACAAGTTCGAAAACCGGCAAGATCAGAATAATTTCACCGGAGTTATGGCCCTTGTTTTGCTGGAAAATGCCGTATTAAGCCTTGTGAACACTCTAACACCTTCATTTCTTATTTGATCTTTACCAAACTTGCATAGATTGTTAATATCAATGAAAGCTCGGATAAGTTCGAAAATCAGCTGAATCGGATCAGTAACACCGGAGTTATGGCCTTTCTGAAAAATGCTATTTTCTGCCTTGTGAACACTCTAGGGCCTTCAATATTAATCAGATCTTTACTAAACTTTGCCAGTGTCTTTATATCAATGAAAGCTCAGACAAGTTCGAAAACCGGCAAGATCAGAATAATTTCACCGGAGTTATGGCCCTTGTTTTGCTGAAAAATGCCGTATTAAGCCTTGTGAACACTCTAGCACCTTCATTTCTTCTTTGATCTTTACCAAACTTGCACAGATTGTTATTATCAATGAAATCTCGGACAAGGTCGAAAACCAGCTAAGTCGGATCAGTAACACTGGAGTTATGGGCTTTGTTTTTTCTGGAAAACGCCAGTAATGGCGGAGTTATGGCTCTTGATTAAGTTAAAAATGCTATATTTTGCCGCTTTAAGACGATAGTCATTCGCTTCATTAATGTTATAAGAGCCATATTAGCCAGTAGAGCGTCCACAGGCCCTCTTGGGCCTCTTGTTTTTATGCCCAACATCACCAAATGGTGCGGGGACATATAGCATTAGCCATGTCCGTCCACCCCGAAACGTTTATATGTCTGTCTCCTCTCTCTGATGTCAAGATGTGCATATGAATTTGACGTCAAAATCAACCTTGTGATATCGGAGTTACAGCACTTCTTTTGTCAAATATTTTGGTTATTGCAAAAAAACTGTAGTACAGTCAGTGAAATTTTATTTCATTTTTCCTCACTGAAACATACATTACTGTCGTACATACATACATGTAGTATCTTAACGCTTTGTTCTCAGGATTTGAAGGTGATTTTAAACTTTCTTATCATAACACGTTTTATTCCAGAATGCCTGTGTGGGGGTTTGTGCTGACAGATATGTGAAATATAACCAGCGTCTCATGTTCACCTTCATGGAGTTCCAGAATGCAAAACAGGATGTTGCTATCAAGGAAATGGAGCGTGCAGCAGCTGAGGGGCGGGCCCCAAACCTTCCCGGTTTCGGTCCCCAGGGCCAACTCGGAGAACAAGCAACAAGTCAGACGGACATGACGGGAACTGCTACAGAGACCTTGACTGCTGCTACTATTCCTACTGACACTTCAAGTGACCCCAGATGATGATAATTTTAGTCTGTTTAGACAAAAGAACTTGATATACCGGTACCTGCCCTTTGCTGTGCTGTTTGGGAGTTAACGGTGACAGTTTTGGTGGAATAGGCAGAGTGTGCTTATTAAAATATCAAATGAAATAGTAGACAGAGTAATCGGAAGTGTTATAACTTATAGTACTACGCTATCAAATCAATGGAATAGAATTAAACTTTACACACTACAGTATGCCGAATTAATATTTCAATACCTAAGTGTATTATTATGCTGCAACCCATTTACGCTCCTCTAACGCTAAACATAAAACAGGTAGTGTGCTGACCTAAACGGTTTATTTATAGCACAGGTAATGTTTATGTAAATGTTTATGTAAACATAAGAGTTAAAAAGTTAGCATACCTTTTTAAGGAAGGGTATGTTTCTTATCAGTTGTTTCAGTTAACGCCTGGGTACATCAGGTGATTTAATGCAAATTTGATAGAAATATTATTCATTCATTCTTGACAAAGTCTATATAATCTCCATTACGCTTGAAAATAAAGGTACTGGGACTTTAAAAGAATTGAATTGAATTGGATTTTATAGTCGCACCAACAGCTAAGGTCATATGGCGACTTTCCAGCTTCCACTGGTGGAGGAAGACCCCAGGTGCCCCTCCGGGCAATTTTCGTGCACGGGCGGGCACCTGGGTAGAACCACTGACGTTCCGCAAGCCAGCTGGATAGCTTCCTCACATAAAGATTCCTAGGCCCCTGAGGGATCGAACCTACAGCGGTGAAGGGCAAGTGATTGCAAGTCAGAGACTCTAACCACTCGGCCACGGACGCCCCCTTTAAAAGAACACACGGTGATCTTGATTTTTGTAAAACTCCCGGCCTCCAGTTAGTTTTTCTACATAAATTCCATTTGTTTTATAGGTAATCATTAATAATATTAATTATAAGAATAGTATACAGCAACTTGTTTTTGCATATTACTAACTGTTGATTATATATTTCACCAATAATATATTAAAAACTATGGTGGAATAACAAAGAATAGTTGAAATATCAAAATTGCATTTAAATATATGCAAGCAGGTTTAAAGTAAAAATGATACTGGATTAATAAATCGAGAAGCTAATTTTAATGCTTGATAAAGACTTCAAGATTGCCATGTGTCCCTTTAACATTTGCACAGTACCGGTAGTTAAAGGTTTGCATTAGGGTGGTATAAATCTTACCTAATAGTATGTGATAATGTTTGTAATTCAATAAATCAGAACTTTATATTTTCAATTTTCTTGCCAGAATAAATGTAGTTGGGGATGAAAATCAGTCGCAATGTATTAAAGTCCTAAGGAGTAAAAATTGTGACCGATACTATGTTGCGTCCAATGTAGAGTTATGTGCTGTATTGCCCAAACGGAGGCATACTGCAAAGAAATGGACTAATAGATCGCACCTTGCAATAAACCTCCAGTATGTTTTTAGGAGTTCACATCTTTTTTTTACACCTAACATAAATCTAACCAATCTCTGTCTTTTTAACCCTGTGACAATCGCACATTTCCACTAGTAGTACTTCAAATTGTTGCTTAAATGCAAAACATGTATATTAGTTTCATATTGTCCATCTGGTATCTAAGAGTCACAGAAATCTGTATGCAGTAGATTAGTTGAACCATGAGAAGATAACTCTAACAGTCTAACACATTAAGTCATTCAGGATTTATCTCCCTATTTTATTTTAGTTCACAATATGCAATTATATTTTACACAGTTATAATAAACAGGGAGTAAGTATACTTACTCCCTGTAATAAATGAGGCCAAATAAAATTGTATGTGTGGTTCCTATAACATTCTAAAAAAAAATAAGGTAGGTAGGTAGGGAAACTATTTTATTTTATATATACATGTATATATATATATATATGTATCTATATGGATTCTTTCTGCTGGGTGCTGTTCCAATAAAGTTCAGTATTGTACTCAAAACTGTTAATAATCAAATATATGGATTCTGTTTGCTTGGTATGAGTGACATTTTTGTTTCAACTTGAAATTTCCGTTATTAATTGATAAGGAAAAAACAAAACAAAATTCCACATTTATTAACTGTGTAAAATATAATTAGAAAAACACATGTAAATGATCAAAACAGTAGTTTAACTAAAATAAACTTGTGAGATAAAACGTGAATGGCTTGTTGAGTTAAACTTGACAAGTTGTCTTTCCATAGTAATACGGAATGTGTATTTTTCGGACTCCACATCTGATGAATAGTGAATATAGATTTCCCTGACTAGATACCAGCTTGAGTACCAAAGTATGAAACTAATAAAGCTGTTTTGTATTTACATGTACAATTGTGAAAACTCGGCCAATCGCGTCATTCTTTGGGATCCCGTCTCGTGTGTATATCAAGCTTCGGTATGTTCAAAATCTTGACATTTTGTTAGCTGGAAGGCAATGGCACAGCAAATAGTGCACTGTTGCTATGTAAACAATATACCCATTTGCCACACATGTTGATGAATAATTTGCATTGAATGTTTATTTTTCACAATGCAGGCGAAGGTTTTATAACTGTTTTCATGTAAATAAACTATTGATGGAGCAATCGTCTAAATGACGTTGCAAAATTTAGATGATAACTTCGATTTTGAATGCAAATTTGTTTTGGCAGGAATCTAAGGCAATGTAACCAATATGGAAACCTTCGATTTACATTCGAGTAATGCTGCGAAGCGGAGAATGAGATGTTCCATGCTGCATTGTTAAGCAACGGTTTCGAATACAATAGTGGAAATATGCGATTGCCACATGGTTAAAAAGACAGAAAGAGATTGGTTAGATTTATACAGGTGTGAAATAAGAAATTATACTTAAACAATTTTAAAGGTTTCAGTGGGGAAGTAGGCTATAAAATATCAAAACTGATATATACAGAGAGAGGATCTTACATGAGTTCCTGTTTAATATCAAATTTATTAAACAAGTTGGATAAAAGTATATGATGCTAGGCTGTGCCAAGCAAAATATCCATTTTATCCAACACGTTTGATAAATTCAATATTAAGTAGGCACGAATGTGAGACTCTGTTTATCACATAACTCCTAAAAAGTGTAATAAGCCTCATTTATTAGTGTAGCTGCCTATATATAACGTTGTTGTGTGATGACATCGTATGTTTGTATGTTGATTTGGGCTTCTCCGTACGATGTGTGATGACATCGTATGTTTGTATGTTGATTTGGGCTTCTCCGTACGACACCGAACAAGGGAACTACCTCAATGATTTCTATAATCCAATATCTTTATCAGTTACGGAAATCGACGCGAACATTATTCTGATATACTCTAACCTGAACGGTAAAGACAAAACGATGAATCTACTTCATTGACATATTTATTTCACTAGTGTAATATGATAAATAATTATTCATGGCTTTATTAAACACCCATACCACAAGTTATGTGATAAATATATGTGCAAGTATTCAGGGGGGTCATAAAGTGTGTGATACATCGACATAATTTACTTAAAACATGTCTTATCGGAAATAGTGTACGCATGTTTTGAAGACAAAATCTAATTATTAAGATGTACATAACTACCAAAATGTCAAGTGACAACAGAAAAAATATATATTGATGTTTTTCTACTAAAATATAATTGACAATGTAGATTTTGTTTGTGTGTTTTCAGTAAGATCCTCTGATTTGTATCTGTACTGGCCAAAGGCCAGGTGAGCTTATGGGATGGCATGGCCAAAGGCCGGGTAAGCTTATGAGATGGCATGGCCAAAGGCCGGTATGCTTATGGGATGGCATGGCCAAAGGCCGGGTATGCTTATGGGATGGCCAAAGCCTGGGTATGCTTATGAGATGGCATGGCCAAAGGCCGGGTATGCTTATGAGATGGAATGGCCAAAGACCGGGTATGCTTATGTGATGGCCTGGCCAAAGGCCGGGTATGCTTATGGGGTGGCATGGCCAAAGGCCAGGTATGCTTTTGGGATGGCATGACCAAAGACCGGGTATGATTATGGGATGGCTTGGCCAAAGGCCGGGTATGCTTATGGGATAGTATGGCCAAAGGCCCGGTATGTTTATGAGATGGCCAAAGGCCGGGTATGCTTATGGGATGGCCAAAGGCCGGGTATGCTTATGAGATGGCATGGCCAAAGACCGGATATTATGCTTATGAGATGGCATGGCCAAAGACCGGGTATGCTTATGGGATGGCCAAAGGCCGGGTATGATTATGGGATGGCATGGCCAAAGGCCGGGTATGCTTATGGGATGGCATGGCCAAATGCTTATGGGATGGCATGGCCAAAGGCCGGGTATGCTTATGGGATGGCCTGGCCAAAGGACGGGTATGCTTATGAGATGACATGGCCAAAGGCCGGTAATACTTATGGCATGGCCAAAGGCCAGGTATGCTTATGAGATGGCATGGTCAAAGACCGGGTATGCTTATGGGATGGCCTGGCCAAAGGCCGGGTATGCTTATAGGGTGGCATGGCCAAAGGCCAGGTATGCTTATGGGATGGCATGACCAAAGACCGGGTATGATTATGGGATGGCTTGGCCAAAGGCCGGGTATGCTTATGGGATGGCATGGCCAAAGGCCCGGTATGCTTATGAGATGGCAAAAGGCCGGGTATGCTTATGGGATGGCATGGCCAAAGGCCCGGTATGCTTATGAGATGGCAAAAGGCCGGGTATGCTTATGGGATGGCCAAAGGCCGGGTATGCTTATGAGATGGCATGGCCAAAGACCGGGTATGCTTATTGGATGGCATGGCCAAAGGCCGGGTATGCTTATGGGATGGCATGGCCAAAGGCCGGATATGCTTATGAGATTGGATGGCCAAAGACCGGGTATGCTTATGGGATGGCCAAAGGACGGGTATGCTTATGAGATGGCATGACCAAAGGTCGGTTATGCTTATGGGATGGCATGGACAAAGGCAGGGTATACTTTTGGGATGGCATGGCCAAAGGCCGGGTATGCTTATGGGATGGCATGGCCAAAGGCCGGGAATGCTTATGGGAGGGCATGGCCAAAGGCAGGGTATGCTTATGAGATGGCATGGCCAAAGACCGGGTATGCTTATGGGATGGCCAAAGGCCGTGTATGCTTATGGGATGGCCTGGCCAAAGGCCGGGTATGCTTATGGGATGGCATGGCCAAAGGCCGGGTATGCTTATGGGATGGAATGGCCAAAGGCCGGGAATGCTTATGGGATGGCATAGCCAAAGGCTGGGTATGCTTATGGGATGGCATGACCAAAGGCCGGGTATGCTTATGGGATGGCATGGCCAAAGGCCGGGTATGCTTATGAGATGGCATGCCCAAAGGCCGGGTATGCTTATGGGATGGCATGGCCAAAGGCCGGGTATGCTTTTTGGATGGCATGGCCAAAGGCCGGGTATGCTTATGGGATGGCGCTTAGTTGTCTCGTTTGTCTGTTAACTTTTGCCATGTTAAGACATCCTTCAGTTTTCATTTGATTTCCACCATACTTGATCTGAGGGTATATAACAATGGCATGTTGGTTCCTTTCGAAAATGTCAGATAACAAACTAGGTGAATAAGTCAAATAAAAGAAAAGGCTTGTTATGTTAATACGGCCTTTAATTTTGAACTAGAAACCCAGTCTATTATGTAAAGCAGAATACATTGTTTCACAGCGCATGCGACAGCTTTCGGCCTGGCAGATGTGGTATCACATGTTTTAAGTAAAATGACATGGCATGTGGCTTCATGTTGATGTTTTTTCTTTTAAAAAAAGGTGCTGTCCTGTCGCGTCGCCTAACACAGTTTTGTCCCGTTGCGCAACACATTTTTATTACGTGCATTCCTCGAACGTGAATGGGTTGTTCCAAAACTTCAAAACTTATATACACATAACAACTGATGACCTTATGTCCCTCTACATCACCCATTGTTGCCTAATTTATTACAGAATTATGGCTCTTTGTTTGACTTAGAATTTAAGCGGGGGCATTCATCACCTTCAGTGATAGTTATAGTTTTTTCTAGAAAATATGATATCAAACTAGAAAAGGTATATTATTAATATGATCATAATGAATTAAAATATTATCAAAATAGGTTTTAAGGTAATCATAATATCTAAGTAATGTGTTTTGTATCTAAATTGATAAATCATATTGTGAGAATACGTAGTCAGGGGACCCACATGTGAAGCCCTACAGTAATCACTCGTCCCTCCATAAACAATTTTATTTCCATTCCATAACTTTGAAACCATTAATATTTTTAGCTCTACTGATCAAAGATCAGCAGAGCTTATGCCGTAGTGCGGTGTCCAACGTCTGTCTGTCCGTCCGTAAACCTTTTTTTGTAGCGACTGCTCCTCTGAAACTAGTGGATGGATTTTCATGAAACGTTATAGATTGTTGCCCATGATGTCTAGTTGATCCAAGCAAACGTTTATGTTGATGTGAAATAAAAAGACGGCCGCCAAAGCTAAAGATAGATTTTTAAAAAAACAACACTACTTCTTGAAAACTATAAGAGATATTGATATGCGACTTCTAAAATGATCGGCATGACATGATGTTGGTCCTTACCGAAAATTGTTTTGATTCCACGTTAAAATGGCTGCCAGCGGCCATCTTTGTTTACATTGAGTTATAAAGTAAAAAACGTGTAGCTACTATTCCTCTGAAACTTGATGGGTGGATTTTCTTGAAACTTCACAGGAATGTTGCTCTTGATGTCTAATTGATCCCAGCAAAAATATGTGATATTGATATGGGACTTTTTCTAAAATGATCAGCACGACATGACGTTGATCCTTGTCGAAACTTATTTTGATTTGACGTTAAACGTGGCAGCCAGCGGCCATCTTTGTTTACATAGAGTTATATAGTAAAAAAGCGACTACTCCTCTAAAACTACTCGACGGATTTTCATGAAACTTCACAGGAATGTTGCTCCTGATATATTATTCATCCTAGCAAAATTTCAGGTCGGCTAAAAATTCAAGATGGCCACCACGGTTAAAAATATATTTTTTTTAAAAACAAGTTCGTAGCGACTACTTCTTGAAAACTGTAAGTGATATTGATATGGGACTTTTTCTAAAATGATCAGCATGACATGATGTTAATTCGTTTTGAAAATTATTTTGATTCGACATTAAACATGGCTACCGCGGCCATCTTTGTTTACATAGAGTTATACAGTAAACTATTGGGGACTAGCTGCGAGAATCTTAGCTCTTATGGTGTTTTCTTACCATAGAAAAGCTATGGCTTGGAGTGGACGGCCACAACACATTTGGCACAGTCAGCACAGGATGGACAAAAACACGGCCATAACACGGTGAGCTCGGGATTGACCGAAACACGACCGTAGCAGCCGGCACAGTCAGTTAGGGATGCACGAAATAAATTGCCATAACAGCCAGCACAATCAGTTCGGGATACATGAAATAATGTCCATAACACAGCCGGAACAGTCTTTTTGGGGTGCACGAAATAATACCCATGGCACACACAGCCGGCACAGTCAGCTCGAGATGCACGAAATAATGGGTCAACACAGTCAACAGGAGCGGCCATAACCAAGGTCACAGTCACGTCGGGATGGACCAAAAAAAGCGGCCATAACTCTTTTACCCGATTATAAGAAGATTTGTCTCGATGGTGTTTACCTTGTCGGCGAGTTAAGAACTGCTCATTTATGTTCGATGGTATCTTGAAAGATATTAACGTCACCTGAAGAAACATGCAAAAAAAATCGCCATACAACTTTCAAAAATACTGCTTAATATAAATTATATACCCTAAGTTGACAAAATACTCGTGTTACATGTTGTACACTTCAACACCATGCCTTGGGAATTGATTGATGATTAATGTGTTAAACAGTTGTGTATTCGAGTTAAATTAGAAGAAAACTGTACAAGATGACATGATTTGTTCATTGGTGCCTCCGTGACAAGGTAGGGCAGGGTGGCATGAAAAGCTGGCGTCGGTTGCAGTCACTGAGCTTTTGACATGATTCAGAATTAGGGTTGGGGTTAGTGTTAATTGAAAAGGTTGAACAAAATAAAAACGAAGAAAATCAAAGACCTGGCGCCTTCCCTTACCCAAACTAGTGGCAACACAACTGACTATTATCCGTGCCGTAGAACACTTGTCATGGGTTACATACAATGTATTTATAAATACAATTGGTCCTGAAAGTCTGAATTCAACAACTTACACAGGTGATGTTTGAATGGTGTTTTACGGAATGTTGAGCACATGTTAGGCCATATATGACGGTCGATTGTTTTGTAGTAGAGAAAGACCATCCCACTTTTCCTGGGTAGAACCAGTACTGTATGCCTCCCGCCATCCGTAAGAATCGACATGTCGAGCTCCCAGTGGGAACGTTTTAGGCGCATCGTCTTTACTACCCAGGCCATGTATACGCTTTCCAGCAAATTGAAGCTATGGCTATGTTATCGCATTTGTTAAAAAAATAACTGACTGAATTGACACTTGCAATGGATATGTGGATGAATATCGACTTTGTTTATCATCCGATTTTGATCATTCCTTCACATTTTTCCAAGTTTTTCAGAACTCTCAATATTTGTTCTCTATTTGTTTACTTTGATAAATATTATACTAAAGTTGATACTCAAACGAAAAATGAATCGTATAAACATGTAAAAAGGAAGAATGCAATTGTGAATCATACAGGGAACTAATGTATAGGAATCAAAATAACATGTTCAGTTCAATGAACAACATTTAATACAGCAACTATAGATACAGAAAAATAAAGCCCAAAGAACAATAGATAATTTCAATTATGAAAGATAATAACATAACATATAGTATACATACACAATGATATTAATTATGAAGTACATGTTACGTGTACTCATACACTTTGAATAGTTATTTCACACAGCCGACACAATCGGTTCATAAGCACGGAATAACGGCAATAACTCATCCAGCATAATAAGTTCAGGGTGCACCAAGTAATGGCCGTAACCCAGGCGGCGCTATCAGGGGTGCGCAAAGTAATGGCCATAAAAAGCCGTCACATGCATTCGGCTGCACGAAATAACGATCATAATACAGCCGGCACAATCACTTCTGGTGCACGAAATAATGACTATAAGACTGTCGACACGACATACAAGAAAAAGTGGCCATAACCCGGGGCACCGTCACCTCAGGATGGACCAAAAAAGCGAATATAAGAAGATTCGTCTCGATGTATGTTCGATGGTATCTTGAAAGATATTAACGCACCTGAAGAAACGTAAAAAATCGCCATAACATTTTCAAAAGTACCGCTTAATATACCCTAAGGTGACAAAATACTCGTGTTACATGTTGTACACGTCAACACTGTACCCTGGGAATGAATTGATGATTAATGTGTTAAATTAAACAGTTGTGTATTCCAGTTAAATTAGAATAAAACTGTACAAGAGGATATGATTTGTTCATTGGTATTTCCGTGACAAGGTAGGGCAGGGTGGCATGGAAAACTTTGTCGCGGGTTGCAGTCAGTTTTGACACGATTCAGTATTAGGGTTGGGGTTAGGGTTAAAAGAAATTAAAAAGGTTGAACAAAATAAAAATGAAGAAAATCCCTGCCCTTGTGCCTTCCCTGACCCTAACTAGTGGCAACTCAACTGGCTATTATCCGTGCCGTAGAACACTTTTCATGGATTACATACAATGTATTTATACATACAATTGGTCCTTAGCAAAGTCTGAATTCAACAACTTACACAGGTGATGTTTGTTGGTTTGAATGGTGTTTTACGGGATGTTGAGCACATGTTAGGCCATATATGACGGTCGATCGTTTTGTAGTAGGGGAAGCCCATCCCATTGTTCCTGGGTAGAACCAGTACTGTATGCCACCCGCCATCCGTAAGAATCGACACGTTCTCACTCGACATGGCGAGCTCCCAGTGTGATTCGAAACCGCAAGGTGAGAACGTTTTAGGCGCATCGTCTTTACTATCCAGGCATGTACGCGCTTTCCAGCAAATTGAAGCTACGGCTATGTTATCACATTTGTGAAAGAATAACTGACAGAATTGACACTTGCAATGGATGTGTGGATGAATATCGACTTTGTTAAACATATTTGTTGTTGAGAGTTCTGAACTGAGGAAAAGGTGAAGGTATTATCAAAATCGGAATGTTTAGCTGTGTTATTAGGTATGCGGGTAGTAAGCCTACATTCTCTTAAAGCCATAATGCTGGAACTAACTTAAAGGTGAATAACAGAAAAATACAGAAGCACCTTGTGACGCGTACATCCAGTGTATTTCCCATACGTTGATCAAATCATGTTATTTCCACCCGTGTCTGTGACGCGCGTTACGAATATGCAAATCCTTACGCGTGCTTCCTGTGGATTCCATGCGTTTTGAGCGTCCGTAATGGCACGTGTTTGAATTGCATATTACAAAATTGTGACCCCTCTAGTATACTAGAAGTATCAAATGAAAAATGAATATTTTATTTCAAAAATACACAATACACATTAACTTAGATCTACCTGTATATCCATGCATTACTTATTATTCTCTTTGTTTCCTCTTTGCAGAGATTAATATGTACAAATGTGCAGTGCACAATAACCTGTAATAATAAACGAATGCAATTGTGAATTATACAGATAACTAATGTACAAGAATCAAAATAATATTTTCAATTCAACGAATAATAACAACAACTAGAGACAGAAAAATAAAGCGCAAAGAATAATAGATTATTAAAATTTTAAAAGATAATAGCATAACATATATTATACATACACAGTGAGATTAAAGTGGTTGATGCACTATTTTCGATTTATTTAAAAAGGCCCTGAATAACGTGAAAAAAAGCTGAAAGAATTATCCAAATGCCATGAAAAACAAAGGAGATATGACCTAATGAAAACATGGAGAACATACATGGAGGAGGTGAATTTGGAACGATGACGTGATCGCGCCTTTTTACCGTATATGGCGCACATTGACGTAATACACTGCAGCTTAAAGGGTATGTAGCGACACAGCTAAACAAGCTCTGTTATTGAGAGTTCTGAACAACTTGGGAAAAGGTGAAAGAATTATCAAAATCGGATGATAAACAAAAAAGATATGACCATTTAAAGGTTGTTCTAAAACGAATATGGGAATCGCCATGTTTAAAACTATGACGTCATAGTTCCATATTACCATATATGGAATATTGATAAATATCATTCAAAACAAAGAAAATCACTACAAATGAACGATTTTTTTTTACTGGTCATGTAAAGCATTATTGCCATTAAGTATTATATATTTTTCATACAGTTGCTGTCATTTTTCCCCTATAAATCAGTAAATTTTCATATTTATAAATATTCCATATATGGTCATTTAGAACCGTGATGTCACAGCTTTCAAAATGGCCGCTTCCATATCCGTTTCAACAGAAACTTCAAATGATCATATCTTCTTTGTTTATCATCCGATTTTGATAATTCTTTCACCCTTATTCAAGTATTTCAGAACTCTCAATAATAAATATGGTTTGGCTATGTCGCTACATTCCCTTTAATTAAAAATAAAATACAGATAAACGTAATTTGTGTCCGCTCATTAACTCAAAAAATATTAGAGGGACTGCAACGAAATTTCACGCAATGATAGATGGCAATAAGAGGACGTGCATAGTGCAAGAACCATAACTCTGCCTTCATCTAAATTAGAGTTAATGCCCTTTGTAAGTTTATACTTATAATTCGTGTCTGCTCCATAACATGAAAACTCGTGTCCGCTCCATAACTCAAACACTATTTGTAGGACTGCAATGGAATTTCACTCAATGATAGAGGGAAATGAGAGGACGTGCAGAGCACAAAACACATAACTCTGCCTTCATTTGAATTACAGTTATTGCCCTTTGTAATGGTATACTTATAGTTCATGTCCGCTCTATAACTGGAAAACTACTAATAGGACTGCAATGCAATTTCACACAATGATAGAGGGCAACGGAAGGACGTGCAGAGTGCAAGAACCATAACTCTACCTTCTATTAAATTAGAGTTATTGACCTTTGTAATGTTATACTTATAATTTGTGTCCGCTCAGTAATAACTCAAAAACTACTTGAGGGACTGCAACGAAATTTCACACAATGATGAAGGGCAATGAGATAAAGTGCATAGCAGAACCATAACTCTGTCTTCATTTAACTTAGAGTCTAATGTGACTGCAATGAGGACACGCAGAGCGAAAGAACCCTAACTCTTCCTTCATTTAAGTTGTTATTGCTCTTTGTAATTTTATACTTATAACTTGTGTCTGTTCCATAACTGGAAAACTACTAATGAGACTGCGATGAAATTTCACACAATGATAGAGGGCAATGAGCGGAATTGCAGAGAGCAATAACCAAAACTCTGTCTTCATTTAATTTAGATTTATTGCCCTTTGTAAGTTTATACTTATAATTTCGGTTTCGTGTCTGCTTCATAACATGAAAACTTGTGTCCGCTCCATAACTCGAAAACTACTTGTAAGACTGCAATGGAATTTTACACAATGATAGAGGGTTATGAGAGGACGTGCAGAGCACTTATAATCATTGTCCGGAGCATAACTCAAAAACTACTAGACTGGAATGAAACATCTCACAATGATACAGGGCAAGTAGACTGAGACGAAGTGAAGATTGCAATAATCATAACTCCATCTTCAATGAAACACAATGACAAAGAGCAATAAGAGGATGTGGAGAATGCAAGAACCATAACTATATGTTTATTAGGGGGTTAGTCCCCTACCGGTGTGTCACCGGAGGGGATTTTAGTTTTGTCCTCCGTCAGTCCGTCCCACAAATATGGATCCTGCAATAATGAGAAAACTACTAAGTTTTATGAAACTGTGCAGATTGGTAGAGGGCAATGAGGAGATTATGCACGTTATTTTATTTTGTTGATTTGACAAAAAGGGTGGTTGCTATGGCAACGGAAATAGTAAAAATACACAAACTATATGGATCCATTGATAACAAAAGAAATGCTTTGAAGATGATTTATTGAAAATGTATTAGGTAAACGGGAGTGAGGAGATCATGCACATTATTTTAGTTTATTAATATGTCAAAAAAATGAGGTTGCTATGGCAACAGAAATTGTAAAAGAAATATACAAAATACACTGTTACTTAGAATAGAAAAATGGTTTCCGCACAATAACTTTAGATAGAAATGAGATATCGGAATAAAACTTTATGGGTACATAGCCTACTAGTATATGAACAGGGAGCTTGGGATTGCATTTGGGGGGTCACTGGTCAAGGTCGAGGTCATTGTTACTAAACATGAAATAGAAAAATGGTTTCTGCTCAATAACATTAGTTAGGAATGAGATATTGGCCTGAAACTTGGTATGTAGGTAGCTTATATGGAATGTAGGGATTGCATTTGAGGCCACAGGGTTCAAGGTCAAGATTACTGTTATTAAAAATAGAAAACGTCTTTCTCCTCATTAACTTTAGTTATTGGAATTAAACTTTATGGGTAGGTAGTTTATATGAAAAGCAAGCTTGGGATTGCATTTGGTGTCACTAGGGTCAAGGTGAGGGTCACTGTTACTAAAAATAGAACAATTATTTCCGCTAAAATAACTTTACTTATGAATGAGATATTGGCCTTAAACTTGGTGTGTAGGTGGCTTATAAGAAAAGCAAGTTTGGGATTGCATTTATGTTCAAGGTCACTGTTACTGACATAAAGGCCCGGCAGGGGACGTGTATTGCTTTGCAATACTTGAGCATCTTGTTTAAATTAGGGTTATTGCCCTTTGTTATTGTATACTTGTTATTCTTGTCGGGTGCATAGCTTAAAACACTACTAATGGGACTGGAATGAAACTTCACACAAAGATAAGAAGTGCAGTAACAATAACTCTGTCATACTGAAATTAGAGTTACTACCTTTTGTAGTGTTATACTTATATTTTTGTTCATTTTACTTTCTGCTTTATGTGCACTGATAAAACTTCCTAGCACCCAAGCATGGGTTCTACAGCTACGCAGGAAAAAACTGCGGCGGTGGATATGGCTGTCTCACAGATTGGTTGTTGTTTAGAATAAGGAATGAAAACCAAACAAAGAAGACATGTCGTTCTAAGCCGCGGTTCACTGCAAGGAGACGCACTTTGTGATATTATTTTGTTTATTTGACATACTTCTTAACTTACATTACAACTACGTCGAAATAGCTAACAGATTTTGCGCAAGGATTTATAAAGAAAAAGTGAAAGTTACTTTTTTTTATAGTCCTTGCTTTGCACTGGGACAAAAATTGAAATATACAGCCCTGGGCCCGTATTCATAAAGCAACTTAAATGGGAAACATTACTTAAGTCAAGATTTACATATATTTTTATATATCCTTATTAACCTCTCAGAGATACTATACACACCACCTACTTGAAGTTAAATATTTATCTGTAGGTTTTATTTATCCATAACCTTATTAACAATATTAAGAAAATGTCTTAAATCGATAAAAAAATAATAATGTCTTTAAATGTTTTATAAAATTTGACTTAAGCACAGACTTAGGTTATTAGGTCTGTGACAAGTTATGATATTGCTAAGATGCTTCATGAATATGGACCCAGGTTTACAATACTTTATTTTAAAGTGCGCTTTCATAATGCGTTGCTGTGTGCATATACTTCTACAAAAGAAAGTATTTTAACATAAATGTCACCGTGCCAATGATAGCTTTTTTGTGTTATTGTTTGAAAACTAGTTTTTGTTTTTGTTGTTGTTGTTGTTTTTTCTAACAGCAAAAAATACAGAAGCGCAATGTGACGCTTACATCCTGTGTATTTCCCATAAGTGGACCTGTTAATTACAACGTCTCTGTGACACGCGTGACGAATATGCAAATTCTAACTCGTGCTTCTTGTTGTTTTGTTAGCGTCCGTAGTGGCACGGGGTTGTAATTTGCAGAGTACACGATACCAGTATAATGATATTGTTATAGAAGTATTGAAACAGTTGTAAGCTACGTTCTTTACGTCGCAATGACACGCGTTACGAATATGCAGTTTCTTGTGGATTCAGTAGTGACGCCAATATTTAACGACATTACACAAAGTTCTTAAGTTCACAAATTCGCATATCTAATCTTGTCAAATATAGTATAGATATATGCAGTGAAGTAATAAGTCTCTTATTACTTCACTGATATGTGGAAATCATATATATTATTATAATTCAGTAAATCTTTAAAAAAAATAACGTTCAGTCGCATATGGTTTAAGTAGTGGGGAGACAAGACAAAGTATTTACAAAAAAATGTAAAATAAGGAAAGTAGAAAATATAGCACACCGTAAGAATTTAGTTGCTCAAGAACATAAATATGTCCATGAAAGTCACATTGATAATCGATATTTGCTTATCGTTACTACAGATCAATTATAGCGTTTTGCGCATCTAAGCACCTTATTAACACGGGAGGTAATTAAACAATCTTGATTAATATTTTAGGTATATTCTAAATATAGGGATATATAACATATGCATTAATCACAGAAATAGTCATCAACTTTTAGCGTTTTTTTCATGGTCTCCGAGCCTTGGGCACGGGGTTTAGATGCTATCTAAATTGTCGGCGAGGTAAAAACGGTAAATGTGTATTTGATGTTATCCAGAAAGTTTTTAACGTCATCTCAAGAAACTTGTAAGAAATCGCCATAAAACTTTCAAAAGTACCGCTTTATGCCCCTGAGGTGACAATGGACTCGTGGTCTGTGTAATATACTTCATACCATGGGAATGGAAATGAATGATTAGTGATTGAAATAATTAATTTCAGCTGATTCAGTTTTTGGAATGGCACATTTTGCGCTTCTTTGAGCAGCATCGAGTTATTTATTTGATCGTTTAAATTGATGAAGTTTCAGCCCTCGGATTGTCTAAAAGTAGCCTAAGCTAAACACACACTATATGTTTCATATGTTTGAGTTACATAACATACGGTCACACACTTTACGATCTCATTGTGATATTAACTTTACGTACATACTCTGGGCCAGTAACTTTTCGAACGAAATCACAGAGCATATAAAATCTTGCATGACAGTTAAATATTTTTCAAGCAATTATATAAAGTGGATAAAAAGTACTGTATAACTGAAATTGTTTTCGTTAAAATTGTTATTGAATCACAAAATAGATTTTTTTGTGAACTCTTTTGTTTCCATTGTCAATATCTTTGTGTTGCTATAAACTTGTATATATGTTTTTGTTTACTATGTTGCTTTGTAAAGAGTGCCTCTGGGAAGATTAGTATTTTTACCAACTGGGCTACCCTCTTAAAATAAAGTCTTCAATTCAGTTAAATTCAATAAATGCAAAGCTGCTAATTCCCATATTTCATTTTGCTATTTGCTTACTTCCCATTTATATTGCCTACTAGTACTGCCTACAGTGACCTCGGTAGTTTAGTAAGTAAGGCTTTCAGTGGATTAACCTCTGCCCAGAGTGGTTTCGCTCTGATGGGAAACTACTACATCTCATTTTCTTCTCAGTCTTCAATTCAGTTAAATTCAATAAATGCAAAGCTGCTAATTCCCATATTTCATTTTGCTATTTGCTTACTTCCCATTTATATTGCCTACTAGTACTGCCTACAGTGACCTCGGTAGTTTAGTGAGTAAGGCTTTCAGTGGATTAACCTCTGCCCAGAGTGGTTTCGCTCTGATGGGAAACTACTACATCTCATTTTCCTCTGAGGTTACTGTCCATTTATAACATAATATGATGTGTTGACGGGACGTTCAACTCATTTTAATCATTTAATGCATAGCTTGTTATTTTTAGGAATTTTTTTTCGCATCGTCATAGTTCTAAAGAAGCTCGAAGCCATCCTCCATAACCTTAAAAAATAATATACACAATTATATTGAATATTGCAATAAATCTGAAAATACCTTTGTATTAATTAAATTCATGTTTCCAAATATCATGCAATCATGAAACAAATTTTATTAATGTGTGTGAAGTTGGCTCGGGGTTCGGGGTTCGACATTCAAACTCAGTTCGGTATTCAACATTCGAACCCAGTTCGGCATTCAACATTCAGAGTCAGTTCGGGGTTCGACATTCGAACCCAGTTAGGTATTCAACATTCGAACCTCAAACCCCGAACCCCGAGCTAACTTCATAAACATATTTTATGATATGCATACATCTTCTTCATTATCAAACATTGCCCGAAGGGGCACATGGGGTTTTCCTCCATCAGTGGACGCCGGAAAAGTCGCCATATTAACTTAGCTGTTGGTGTGACTATGAAATCCAATCCAATTCAATTCATTATCAAACATCAATACAATATATGTCGTCATTATCAATGATCCATCAGCATTATTATCAATCATTATGTTCGATTCGTCATCATCATACGTCATCAATCATCATCATAATCATCAATGATCTATCAGCATTTTACCAATCGACCTGTTCAGTTGTTCATCACCATCAATCACCAATGCAAGAATCATCGTCATCATCAATGATCGATCAGTATTATTACCAATAATCCTGTTCAATGGTTCATCACCATCAATCATCAATGCAATAATCATCTTCATCATCAATGATCGACCAGCATTATTATCAATCACCCGGTTCAATTATCTATCACCTTCAATCATTAAAACAAAAAGCATCGTCATCATCAGTGATCGATCAGCATTATTATCAATGAGTGAGATAAGCGTTGTTTAGTTAGTGAGAATCTCTTTGGAGTAAGTTTGAATGAAAAGTAGTTTTTACTAAAACTCCTTAATGCATTTTCACAATGGTCGTTTGAAACATTCTTTTCTCACTGGTTAAGGATATTGCCTTTTGTAGCTCTTGGTGGTTTTGGTTCGGTTTGGGTATTTCATGTTACATTTTTATAAACTGCTTTGAAATAACCAAGAAACTTTATAAAACTATATTTTAAAGTTTGTGTTTATTACATTTTAGTATCTGTTTAAAAGGCGAACATAACTCTTAAAAAAAGAGTATTAATAAAGTACTATCGACGTCTTCATGGCAGAAGTTTTATTTGTATTATTATTATTATTATTGAAATCGAGTTGTCATTAGATGTGTTTCATAATTTAGCCTTCGTAAGCAGTATTATATGAAGATATTTCAAAATACAGAATAACAATATGAAGCTTACATCCTGTGTATTTCCCATAAGTGGACCTGTTAATTGCAACGTCTCTGTGACACGCGTTACGATAGCACGAGTCTTTAATAGCGATCGTAGTGACACGCGCGTTTTAATGCATTTTGCACAACCACCTCCATGACTAAAACATGTAATGCAGACGAGCTTGTCTCAGTGGTTATATATTTTTTAATATTGTGCAATCAAAATACAATCTGAAAATACTAAAGAAAATCATACATCGAGTGAAAAAAAACTTTCAAAACAATGGACCGCGTATATTTATATGTGCATCAGTCTCATATCAAATGTGCCTCAGTCTCATATCAAATGTGCATCAGTCTCATATCAAATGTGCATCAGTATCATATCAAATATATCAAATGTGTATCAGTCTCATATCAAATGTGCATCAGTCTCATATCAAATGTGCACCAGTTTCATATCAAATGTGCATCAGTCTCATATCAAATATGCATCCGTTTCATATCAAATGTGCATCAGTCTCATATCAAATATATCAAATGTGCATCAGTCTCATATCAAATGTGCATCAGTCTCATATCAAATAAATCAAATGTATATCAGTCTCATATCAAATGTGCATCATTCTCGTATCAAATGTGCATCAGTCTCATATCAAATATATCAAATGTGCATCAGTCTCAAATCAAATGTGCATCAGTCTCATATCGAATGTGCATCATTCTCGTATCAAATGTGCATCAGTCTCATATCAAATGTTCATCAGTCTCATATCAAATATATCAAATGTGCATCAGTCTCAAATCAAATGTGCATTAGTCTCATATCAAATATATCAAATGTGCATCAGTCTCAAATCAAATGTGCATCAGTCTCATATCAAATGTGCATCAGTCTCATATCAAATGTGCATCATTCTCGTATCAAATGTGCATCAGTTTCATATCAAATGTGCGTCAGTTTCATATCAAATGTGCATCAGTCTCATATCAAATGTGCATCATTCTCGTATCAAATGTGCATCAGTTTCCTATCAAATGTGCATCAGTCTCATATCAAATGTGCATCAGTCTCATATCCAGCTCTAAACATGATCTATCCCAAAAATAAGCATATTATCAGTGGTAACTGTGGAAAAGAAAAGCTTATATAACGTTGTGGACTGTATCAGTCTTTTTCTGAATAGCTCTGAACCACTGATTCAAAGGGGACTTAACGCAGAGTATTTGCGTTGATGATAGTTTGAGTTGTCTCAATTATTTGAAACATCAATAATTTTAATCGTGTTTTACGTCATTTTAGCACATGTTAGACTGTTTCGACTGTTTTAAATTGTGTCCGTTCCCCCTTCGAATTTGTAATCTTTATTTTTGTTAAGAGGGTTCGTTTTATTACAAATTGCGTTCCAAGTTTCAGTTTAAATTCGAACAGAACTCCCTAATAACACATTATATTCACTATGATGTCAATGTCAGAAGTTGCCATTTGTCCCATAATTTAGCAATTGTTTTTTATGTGTGTTTTTTTAAAAAAAAATAAAAACGAGTTGTCATTTATCTCATAATTTAGCCTTGACAAGCAATACTATTTGAATTTATTTATCAATGCATTAACAGAACATAAGGAAGAACAATGCAAAGCGTACATCCTGTGTATTTCCTATAAGTGGACCTGTGAATTACAAAGTCTCTGCGACGCGCGTTATGATTATATGCAAAATTATACTCGTACTTCTTGTGGATTTTACGAGTCTTTAGCGACATTAGCGACGCGCTGGTGTAAATTGGGCATTATACAAATTGCCAACCAACCAGTTTAAAAACATAAAAGACAATTGTTTCATTCTAAAAAGATCTAACACGATTATTTTTTTTACAAATCTGCATATTTTAATCATCCTCTAAAAGCGTATATTATGTATTAGTAGTAATTTCGATTTCTGACCGCCTGCTTGACCGGGATAGTAAAGACACTGCGTCTAAAACTTTCTCGCCTCTCACCGCTGCGGGTTTGAATCCCACTAGGAGCTGGACTTGTCAAGTCAGCAGGTGTCGATTCTTACGGATGGCAGCAGGTATACTGTACTGGTTTTACCCGGGGAAAAAATGGCGTGGTCTGCTTCTACCACAAAAATATCCGCCGTCATATAGGGCCTAACCTAACATGTGCTAAAAATGATGTAAAACACCATTCAAACAAACAAACATCCCCTGTGTAAGTTTTTTTTGCAATGAGTAGTATTGTTGCTGTTTCGAATATTGTATTAAGCAGTTGGGTAGAAAGGTATTGCTGAGGGTGGGGTAGGGGTAGGGGTAATTCGGGAAACAGGGAATATGGGTTGGTTAATGGGAAAATAAGTCACCTATGTCAAATTCCTTGCGAACGACGTATTTTGTGCTCAAATAAGTGATGAATGAAACGTGTATTGTAACTCACAGGAATATTCATTAAGATTTTCGCTTAATATAGCAAACGTTGGACTCACAGCAGAGCCTTGGGCACATCCTCCATAGGGTACCTATTTTGTCGGCGAGTTAAAAACTATTCATGTGTATTCGATCTTATCTAAAAAGATGTTAACGTCATCTCAAGAAAGTTGTAAGAAATCGCCATAAAACTTTCAAAAGTACCGCTAAATGTCCCCTTGGGTTACAATAGACTCGTGTTCTGTGTTGTACCTTTCAACACCATACCCTGGAATAAATTTAACTTGAATGATTTATTACTTTAACGAATATTTTGTTTAATATTTGCACTCATTACGCGCACCCAAACTCTGGTACACACACCCTCCCCCTTTACTCTGTATTCATAGAAGAGAAGAGCACATGAGCCCGAAATCTCCGAACCGAAGCATTGTGGTGTAGTGGTTATAGCGTCTGCTTTGCATGCGGGAGGTCGTGGGTTCGAGTCCCCTGACCGCGTCATACCAAAGACTTTAAAAATGGAGTAGTCACTTGTAACCCTTGCCTGACGAGCAAATAATGGGTAGTGCTACGACTGATTGACCAGTGTCAGAATAATGTGACTGGGTGGGTGGGGGTATCATGTCTACTACGGCGTGGTATTCCAGTGTGGCAGCACTATAAAGAAACCATTGAGTTCGCTCCTTCAAGTAGACATATCATCACATCACACAACAACACACAGATAAAAGTCCAGACATTGTGCCTATAATCGTCGGGTAGGACGCCTGTCGTAGGTGGAGGGACTATAATCCTTAGAAATACACACACCCGAAATCTCCGATGACAAAACTCTTTTCTGGTGAATAGCAGATCAAATACATGTTTTGCGTCGTGTGTGTGTGTGTGTTTTGTTTTATTTTTTTCAACGAGTGGACCTGTTAATTTCTAATATTCATTTTGATACGCGTTACACAAATATATAAATACTTACGTGTTTCCTGTGTATTCCATGAGACTCTTTCGTCCCTAGTGACAACCGTTGTCTATTGCAAATTAAAAAAATAATAAAAAAATGGGCAAGCTAAAAGTTGAAAAAAGTACATGTGACAATTGTTTAAATGTCTCAAAATAGAATAATAACCTTTCAAGTGTTGATCCTGAAAAACGTACCTATTCAGAGACGATTTTAACAAACGAAAACAAGTCGAATATGGAAGAAGGAGATGTTTAAATCATGTTCATACTATTCTATGAATATTGTGATGTTGAACTGATGTATTGTAACATATATTATTAAACTATTAAAACTTATTTATACTTATCTACTAGTCTACTGTACTAGTGCATAATCAAGATATTCACACGCAAATAATAAACGAATAATAACATTATTATATATTGTTTAATAGTAGATTACAAAGACGGTATTACCTAATATCTAAAATAAAAACACTAATAACTTTATTCAGTACAATATGTATAGCCTAAACAATCTATATACAATTACATTTATTTATTAAATATCTAAACATAATGATTATATTCCGACAGTACGGGATACGTTTATAATATTATATAATATATTATCGTTTTTCAGAATTAGGCAATGACCAACAGTAGTCTTTGAATAGATCAGAACAAAATACGGAAGCATCAGTTGACTCCCATACGTAGCTTACATCCTGTGTATTTCCCATAAGGGGACGTGTTAATTCCAACCGTCGCTGTGACACGCGTTGTGAATATGCAAATTCTAAACCAATGTGTCGGGCCTTCCTAAACCTTAGATCGAGTGTACGAGAGAAAAAACATAGCACTTTTAACCGAACATGTGAAATTGGTCCCGAGGGTGGCTATTTTGTCGGCAAGTTAGAACTGTTCATGTGTATTCGATGTTATCTAGAAAGATATTAACGTCGTCTTAAGAAGCTTGTAAGAAATCGCCATAAAACTTTCAAAAGTACCGCTTAATGTACCCTAAGGTGACAAAAGACTCGTGTTACATGTTAGACACTTCAACACCATACCTTGGGAATGAATGTAAATTTTCCTTACAGCGAAACTAATTAATTGAATGATGGTAAAACATATCCACATGTAGCTTCAAATATAGTGTTTTTGTGTGTTTTCCCCACTTTTCTTTTCTGCTATAACGTGCCATATCCGTTCCTTTTGGTCTGCATTTTCATTAGCTTACGAAATACCCAAAAACAAAGCTTGATATAATTGAGTACTAAAACAAAACGAAAAACGTATATAAAATAGGTTTATAATGTAAAAGTCTGTTATGCCTGAGTTTTGTAAAGTTCCGTTTCGTTTTCGTCCAAGCAGAGACCGGTTATGGTGTGGAGGTGTTAATTACAACGTCTCTGTGACGCGCGTTACGAATATGCAAATGCATACACGTATTCTACGAGTCTTTAGCGACCGTAGTGACACGCAAGTGTTAAATGCAGTTACGTTGTGTACAACCACTTAGTTAAAATAACGTTTACGACAAAAGAAATTGCTAAACTCTAAAAAGATCTTAAACTTGAGGTACTGGATGCGATCGTGAAGAATTATGGATGTCAATTCAAATACGAGTAAACATATAATTAACAACAAAAAACAGTTGAGTCGTCTTGAGAATTTGAATTTGTCGTCGAGTTTTCCAGATCAAACTTTTTCATGGACAAAAATAAAACCATAAGTTGCATGTGGTCTGATTTAATACATATGCACATTTAATACTTTATAAAACTGATGCACCTAATGATGTTTTCATTTGTATTTGAGTGACACCAATCACTCTTCCAGATCGCCTCTATCCACAAATCTGTGTATTTGGTATTACATTACAAAATATAATGTAGTCTGGCTGTCGTCTCAATAGTTATAGTTTTTTTAATATTGTGCAATCAGAATAAAAAATATAAAATCTTAAAATCCTAATATATAAAATGCAACCCCAAAATGAGCAACATCTAGATGCTCTGGCTTATCAGTGGTAACCTAACTGGGTGTGTGTGGTGGTTGGGTGGGAGAGGGGGTGATTGGAGGAATTTTAAAAGCTGATATAATATTGTGGACTATATCGAAGTCATTTCCTGAATAGCTCTGAATCTTTGATTCAAAGTGGGATTTAATGCAGAGTATTCAAAGGGGGACTTAATGCAGAGTATGAACGTTGGTGATAGTTTCAGTGGCCTCAGTTATTATAAACATCAACAATTCGAATGGTGTTTTAGCACATGTTAGGCTATAATTATATATGACGGTCGATTTTGTTTGTCCGTCCCCGACTTCGAATTTGTAATACTATATTTCAAAGTTTGTTTAAAGTGTCTGTTTAAATGTGAACAGAGCTCCATTAAAACATTAAATTATCAATATGGTGTCAGTGGCAGAGGTTGCTTGTTGTTTTTTTCGGTTCTTTTATTTAGGGGTGGGGTGTGTGGTGTGGGTGGGGTATTTATAAAACGAATTGTCATTTGTTTTCTTGTTTTGCACTGACAAGCAATACTATTTGAATCTATTTATGAATAAATAACAGAAAATAAGGAAGAACAATGTTAATAGTTGTTGTTGTTTTTTTCATAATAAAATCGAGTTGTCATTTATTTCATAATTTAGTCTTGACAAGCTATACTATCTGAATATATCTATAAATGAATAACAGAACATAAGGAAGACCAATGTAAAGCTTAAATCCTGTGTATTTCCCATGAGTGGACCTGTTAATTGTAACTGTCTCTGTGACACGCGTTACTGTAACTGTCTCTGTGACACGCGTTACAATATACAGATTCATACTCGAGCTTCTTGCGGATTATACGAGTCTTTGGCGACCGTAGTGACACGCGGATGTTAAATGCGCATTACACAAATTACACGACCAACCAGATAAAAAAAGACATGCAGAGAAAACTGTTTTATTTAAATCAGATGTTTTATAATCTGCATATTTTTCTCTAAAGCATAATTATAAAATATATTAATAGAAATCTGTATTTTCTCAGCGCTTCCGTGACCGGGATAGTAAAGACACTGCGTCTAAAACTTGCTCGCCTCTCAGCGCTGCGGGTTTGAATCCCACTAGGAGCTCGGCTTGTCAAGTGAGCAGGTGTCGATTATTACGGATGGCGACTTCCCGGGGGGAAATGTGGAGGTCTGCCTATACCACAAAAATATACCGTCATATATGGCCTAACGTGTGCTAAACATGACGTCAAACACCATTCAAACATCCCTGTGTAAATATTTTTGCAATGAGTAGTCTTTTGTTGGTTGGCATATTGTCTTTTTTAGTAGTTGGGGAGAGAGGTATGACGGAGAGCAAGGTCACTGTTACTAAAAATAGAAAAATGGTTTCTGCTCAATAACATTAGTTACGAATGAGATATTGGCCTGCAACTTGGTATGTAGGTTGCTTATATGGAATGTAAGTTTGGGATTGCATTTGAGGCCCCAGTGTTCAAGGTCAAGGTTACTGTTACTAAAAATAGAAAACTTGTTTCCCCTCATTAACTTTAGTTATTGAAATTAAACTTTATGGGTGGGTAGTTTATATGAAAAGGAAGCTTGGGATTACATTTGGGTTCACTATGGTCAAGGTGAAGGTCACTGTTACTAAAAATAGAACAATTATTTCCGCTCAGATATTGGCCTGAAACTTGGTGTGTATGTGGCTTATAAGAAAAGCAAGTACGGGATTGCATTTATGGTCAAGGTCATTGTTACTGAAAAAATGCTCGGTAGGGGACAAATACTTGAGCATCTTGTTTAAATTAGAGTTATTGCCAATTATTATTTTATACTTGTTATTCTTGTTGGGTGCATAGCTTAAAAACTACTAATGGGACTGGAATGAAACTTCACACAAAGATAGGGGGCAATGAGAGGGAGTATAGTAACAATAACTCCATCAGATTGAAATTAGAGTTACTGCCTTTTGTAGTGTTATACATGTACTTATATGTTTTGTTCATTTTACTTTCTGCTTTATGTGCACTGATAAAACTTCCTAGCACCCCAGCATTGGTTCTACAGTTACATAGGAAAAAACACTGGGGCGGAGGATATGGCTGTCTCTCAGACTGGTCCCTGTTTATAATAAAGAATGAAAACCAAACAAAGAACACGGACAATCCTGACATAACACCAACCCAAAACGCACACCCCACCCCATGTCGAATTACATCCGAGAAGTTCTAAGCGGTGGTCGACTGAAAGGAGACGCATTTCGTAACTTACATTACAATTGCGTCGAAATAACTGACAGATTTTGCGCAAGGATTTATAAAAAAAGTAAAAGTTACTTTTTTATAAATCCTTACTTTGCACTGGGACAAAAATTAAAATATACAGCCCTGCTTTGCAATACTTTATTTTAAAGTGCGCTTTTGTAATGCATTCCTGTGTGTGTTTTATATATACTTCTATAAAAGAAAGTAAAACATAAATGTCACCGTGTCAGTGGTAGCTTTTTTGTGTTGTTGTTTGAAAACTAGTTTTCTTTTTGTTTTTTAATGAATAACAGCAAAAAATACAGAAGCGCAATGTGACGCTTACATCCTGTGTATTTCCCATAAGTGGACCTGTTAATTACAACGTCTCTGTGACACGCGTGACGAATATGCATATTCTAACTCGTGCTTCTTGTTGTTTTGTTAGCGTCCGTAGTGGCACGCGGTTGTAATTTGCAGAATCCATGATACTAGTATGAGGATATTGTTACACGAGTATTGAAACAGTAAGTTACGTTATTTACGTCGCTATGACACGCGTTACGAATATGCAAAGTTTCTTGTGGATTCTACGAGTCTTAAGTAGTGACACGCCAATATTTAATACAATTACACAAATTGGCAAACACCTCGTAACGGTATACGGACAAATGCCCCCCCGGACAAATGCCCCCCTGCTCATTTTTGTATAGGTGGACAAATGCCTCCTCATGTTTTTGTATAGGTGGACAAATGCCCCCCTGAACTTTTTACAAGGTGGACATAAGCCCCACTGATAGTTTTGCAAATTAAATTCATACAAAAGAATAATCACATAATTCACAGGTAATTCCCAGTTTGTAAGTATTCAGAGCTATAAAAAAAACAAAGTGTGACCAACACAAACAGATTAATTACTTACAAACTGGGAATATGTATCAGGGGGGCTTATGTCCACCTTGTAAAAAGTTCAGGGGGGGGGGGGGCATTTGTCCGCCTATACAAAAACATGAGGGGGCATTTGTCCACCTATACAAAAATGAGCAGGGGGGCATTTGTCCGGGGGGGCATTTGTCCTAGATTCCCTAGTAACATATTGGAAAAAACTTTTTTTTTTATTTTAACAATCTTAAGTTCACAAATTCGCATATCTAATCTTGTCAAATATAGTATAGATATATGGAAATCATATATATTATTATAATTCAGTATTTCTTTTAAAAAATAACGTTGAGTCGCATATTGTTTAAGTAATGTGGATCAATTTCAAATCAAATGTGCATCAGTCTCATATCAAATATATCAAATGTGAATCAGTCTCATATCAAATGTGCATCAGTCTCAAATCAAATGTGCATCAGTCTCATATCAAATGTGCATCAGTCTCATATCAAATGTGAATCAGTCTCATATCAAATGTGCATCAGTCTCAAATCAAATGTGCATCAGTCTCATATCAAATGTGCATCAGTCTCATATCAAATATATCAAATGTGCATCAGTCTCAAATCAAATGTGCATCAGTCTCATATCAAATGTTCATCAGTCTCATATCAAATGTGCATCAGTCTCATATCAAATATATCAAATGTGCATATGTCTCATATCAAATGTGCATCAGTCTCATATCTAATGTGCATCAATCTCATATCAAATGTGCATCAATCTCATATCAAATATATCAAATGTGCATCAGTCTCATATCAAATGTGCATCAGTCTCATATCTAATGTGCATCAATCTCATATCAAATGTGCATCAATCTCATATCAAATATATCAAATGTGCATCAATCTCATATCAAATGTGCATCAATCTCATATCAAATATATCAAATGTGCATCAATCTCATATCAAATGTGCATCAATCTCATATCAAATATATCAAATGTGCATCAGTCTCATATCAAATGTGCATCAATCTCAAATCAAATGTGCATCAGTCTCATATCAAATGTTCATCAGTCTCATATCAAATATGCATCAGTCTCATATCAAATGTTCATCAGTCTCATATCAAATGTGCATCAGTCTCATATCAAATATATCAAATGTGCATCAGTCTCAAATCAAATGTGCATCAGTCTCATATCAAATGTTCATCAGTCTCATATCAAATGTGCATCAGTCTCATATCAAATATATCAAATGTGCATATGTCTCATATCAAATGTGTATCAGTCTCATATCTAATGTGCATCAATCTCATATCAAATGTGCATCAATCTCATATCAAATATATCAAATGTGCATCAGTCTCATATCAAATGTGCATCAATCTCAAATCAAATGTGCATCAGTCTCATATCAAATGTGCATCAATATCAAATCAAATGTGCATCAATCTCAAATCAAATGTGCATCAGTCTCATATCAAATATATCAAATGTGAATCAGTCTCATATCAAATGTGCATCAGTCTCAAATCAAATGTGCATCAGTCTCATATCAAATGTTCATCAGTCTCATATCAAATGTGCATCAGTCTCATATCAAATATATCAAATGTGCATATGTCTCATATCAAATGTGCATCAGTCTCATATCTAATGTGCATCAATCTCATATCAAATGTGCATCAATCTCATATCAAATATATCAAATGTGCATCAGTCTCATATCAAATGTGCATCAATCTCAAATCAAATGTGCATCAGTCTCATATCAAATATATCAAATATGCATCAGTCTCATATCAAATGTGCATCAGTCTCATATCTAATGTGCATCAATCTCATATCAAATGTGCATCAATCTCAAATCAAATGTGCATCAGTCTCATATCAAATATATCAAATGTGCATCAGTCTCATATCAAATGTATTCAGTCTCATATCAAATGTGCATCAGTCTCATATCAAATATATCAAATGTGCATCAGTCTCATATCAAATGTGCATCAGTTTCATATCAAATAAATCAAAAGTGCATCAGTATCATATCAAATGTTCTTCAGTCTCATATCAAATGTGCATCAGTCTCATATCATATATATCAAATGTGCATCAGTCTCATATCAAATGTACATCAGTCTCAAATCAAATGTGCATCATTCTCGTATCAAATATGCATTAGTCTCATATCAAATAAATCAAAAGTGCATCAGTCTCATATCAAATGTGCATCATTCTCATATCAAATGTGCATCATTCTCGTATTAAATGTGCATCTGTCTCATATCAAATATATCAAATGTGCATCAGTCTCATATCAAATGTGCATCAGTCTCATATCAAATGTGCATCATTCTCGTATCAAATATGCATCAGTCTCATATCAAATAAATCAAAAGTGCATCAGTCTCATATCAAATGCGCATCATTCTCGTATCAAATGTGCATCAGTTTCATATCAAATGTGCATCAGTCTCATATCAAATGTGCATCAGTCTCATATCAAATGTGCATCAGTTTCATATCTAGCTCTAAACATGATCTATCCCAAAAATAAGCATATTATGGATGCTCTGGCTTATCAGTGGTAACTGTGGAAAAGAAAAGCTTATATAACGTGGTGGACTGTATCAGTCTTTTTCTGAATAGCTCTGAACCACTGATTCAAAGGGGACTTAACGCAGAGTATTTGCTTTGATGATAGTTTGAGTTGTCTCAATTATTTTAAACATCAATAAATTTAATCGTGTTTTACGTCATTTTAGCACATGTTAGGCTGTTTCGACTGTTTTAAATTGTGTCCGTTCCCCCTTCGAATTTGTAATCTTTATTTTTGTTAAGAGGGTTCGTTTAATTACAAATTGCGTTCCAAGTTTCAGTTTAAATTCGAACAGACCTCCCTAATAACACGTTATATTCACTATGATGTCAATGTCAGAAGTGTTGTTGTTTCTGTTTTTTTTGTAAATGACAACGAGTTGCCATTTGTCCCATAATTTAGCAATTGTTTTTTATGTGTGTTTTTTTTTTTAAAATAAAAACGAGTTGTCATTTATCTCATAATTTAGCCTTGACAAGCAATACTATTTGAATTTATTTATAAATGCATTAACAGAACATAAGGAAGAACAATGCGACGCATACATCCTGTGTATTTCCCATAAGTGGACCTGTTAATTACAAAGACTCTGCGACGCGCGTTATGAATATGCAAAATTCATACTCGTACTTCTTGTGGATTTTACGAGTCTTTAGCGACATTAGCGACGTGTAAATTGGGCATTATACAAATTGCCAACCAACCAGTTTAAAACCGTAAAAGACAATTGTTTCATTCTAAAAAGATCTAACACGATTTTTTTTACAAATCTGCATATTTTAATCATCCTCTAAAAGCGTATATTATGTATTAGTAGTAATCTCGATTTCTGACCGCCTGCTTGACCGGGATAGTAAAGACCTGCTTGACCAGGATAGTAAAGACCTGCTTGACCGGGATAGTAAATACCTGCTTGACCGGGATAGTAAAGACCTGCTTGACCGGGATAGTAAAGACCTGCTAGACCGGGATAGTAAATACCTGCTTGAGCGAGATAGTAAAGACCTGCTTGACCGGGATAGTAAAGATCTGCTTGAGCGGGATAGTAAAGACCTGCTTGACCGGGATAGTAAGACCTGCTTGACCGGGATAGTAAATACCTGATTGACCGGGATAGTAAAGACCTGCTTGACCGGGATAATAAAGACCTGCTTGACCGGGATAGTAAACACACTGCGTCTAAAACTTGCTCGCCTCTCTCCGCTGCGGGTTTGAATCCCACTAGGAGCTGGACTTGTCAAGTCAGCAGGTGTCGATTCTTACGGATGGCAGCAGGTATATTGTACTGGTTTTACACGGGGAAAAAATGGCGTGGTCTGCTTCTACCACAAAAATATCCGCCGTCATATATGGCCTAACCTAACATGTGCTAAAAATGACGTAAAACACCATTCAGGTCTCACACCTCAATTAATTTTCCCATAGGGTTACTGTACAGCCTTTTGCAACATCTGAGCTTCAAAGCGGGGAAGCAGACATTGTTGTTGGTTTAATATCTTCAGTATAGCCAAGACCAGTAATTTAAAACAATAAAATACATAAGTTAGCCAGGTGTTTTTTTTCTCGCTCATGTTTTGTGAACCCTATGGAAAATACAAAATTCATACACTATCTAGCTGAATATGCGGTGCTTCGGTCAAACAATTCTGAAATTTGAATGAAACCTGAATCAACATGGGATTTTCTGTATCATCTGTCTTTTACACTGCAGATGTATGCTAAAGCAAAGAAAAACCTATTTTTTAAATTAACAATTGCCGAAAATTGAGAAAAAAATAGAATCATTTTCTGTTTTCCTTTTGTCTCTAGGTCCGTGAGCTTTCAGGGGAGATAATAGAGGTGTGAGACCTGAAAACAAACAAACATCCCCTGTGTAAGTTTTTTTGCAACGAGTAGTATTGTTGTTGTTTCGAATATTGTATTAAGCAGTTGGGTAGAGAGGTATGGCTGAGGGTGGGGTGGGGGTAGGGGTAATTCGGGAAACAGGGAATATGGGTTGGTTAATGGGAAAATAAGTCACCTATGTCAAATTCCTTACGAACGACGTATTTTATGCTCAAATAAGTGATGAATGAAACGTGTATTGTAACTGACAGGAATATTCATTAAGATTTTCGCTTAATATAGCAAACGTTGGACTCACAGCAGAGCCTTGGGCACATCCTCCATAGGGTACCTATTTTGTCGGCGAGATAAAAACTATTCATGTGTATTCGATCTTATCTAAAAAGATGTTAACGTCATCTCAAGAAAGTTGTAAGAAATCGCCATAAAACTTTCAAAAGTACCGCTAAATGTCCCCTTGGGTTACAATAGACTCGTGTTCTGTGTTTTACCTTTCAAAACCATACCCTGGAATAAATTTAACTTGAATGATTTATTACTTTAACGAATATTTTGTTTAATATTTGCACTCATTACGCGCACCCAAACACTGGTACACACACCCTCCCCCTTTACTCTGTATTCATAGAAGAGACGAGCACATGAGTCCGAAATCTCCGATGACAAAGACTCTTTTCTGGTGAATAGCAGATGAAATACATGTTTTGCGTCGTGTGTGTGTGTGTGTTATGTTTTGTTTTTTTCAACGAGTGGACCTGTTAATTTCTAATATTCATTTTGATACGCGTTACACAAAGATGTTCGCTTAATATGGAAAACATTGGACTCACCGCAGAGCCTTGGGGACATGCACCATAGGGTACCTATTTTGTCGGCGCGTTAAAATCTGTTTATGTGTATTCGATCTTATCTAGAAAGATGTTAACGTCATCTCAAGAAAGTTGTAAGAAATCGCCCTAAAACTTTCAAAAGTACCGCTAAATGTCCCCTTAGGTTACAATAAAATCGTGTTCTGTGTTGTACCTTTCATCACCATACCCTGGAATAAATTTAACTTGAATGATTTATTTTAACCGAATACTGTGTTTGATATTTCCACCCACTTATTATACGCGCACCCAAACGCTAGTACCCACCCCATCCCCGTTGCTCTGCATTCATATGAACCCAAAATCTCACCTGTTGTAAACCTTCTCGCCTCCCACCGCTGCGGGTTCGAAGTCCACTGGGAGCTCAAGCTGTAAGAAAGTGTCGATTCTTGGGGATGGCCGGAAGTATACTGGTTCTACCCAAGAAAAATGGGGTGGTCTGCCTTTACCATAAAACAAATCGACTGTCATATATGGCCTAAAATGTTGTAAAACACCATTCAAACCACAGACCTAATAACAAATTATTTAATATGTCAAACAAAAAATCTCAGCTGACAAAGACTCTTTTTCTGGAGAACAGCAGATCAAAATCATGTTTGCGTCTTGTGGTGAAATTATTTTTTTTTCCAACGAGTGGGCCTGTTAATTTTTAATAGTACTTTGACACGCACTACAAATATGCAAATACTTACCCATGTTTCCTGTTGATTCCATGAGAATCTTTCGTCCGTAGTGACACGCGGGTGTCATTGCAAATAAAAAATGCAAAAATGGCCAACTTACCATTTGAAAGCAAGTTAAATATATGACAATTGTTTAAATGTCTCAAAATAGGTTAACAAATTAATAGGTTAACAAATTAACTTTAAAGTCTTGATCCTGAAAACTATTTATTTTAGAGATGATTTTGACAAACGGAAACAAGTCGGATATGAAAAAAGAGATGTATAAATCAGGTTGATACTATTCTACCTATAATTACTAGTATACCAATGCATAATCGAGATAGTCACGCGCAACTTAATAAATGAATATACTATCGATATTGTTTTAAAAGTATAATTACAAAGATGGTATTATCTAAAATGCAAATAACATTTATTCAGCACTAAACATTTACAACAAGGTCTATAGCCTATACAATATACGGAATATACATACATTTACATTTATTTGTTAGATATCTAAAAACTAAAGATTGGATTCTGACAGTATGGGATCCTTTTACAAAATTATATGTTATCATTTTTCAGAATTAGGCAATGAACTGTGAATTGATTAGAACATAATACAGAAGTATCTATCATTTGATCCCATAAGTAGCATACATCCTGTGTATTTCCCATAAGTGGACGTGTTAATTCCAACCGTCGCCGTGACACGCGTTATGAATATGCAAATTATATCTCAGCGAGTAGGGTCAACATAAATCTAAGGTCGGGTAGACGAGAAAACAAAAAGCCATACCACTTTTACCCGAGCATGTAAAATTTATCCCGACGGCGGCTACTTTGTCGGCGAGTTAGAACTGTTTATGTGTATTCGATGTTATCTATAAAGATATTAATGTCATCTTAAGAAACTTGTAAGAAATCGCCATAAAACTTTCAAAAGTACCGCTTAATGTACCATAAGGTGACAATGGACTCGTGTTACATGTTGTACACTTCAACACTATACCCTGGGAACGTAAAATTATTTGAATGATGGCAAAAAATAACCCACATGTAGCCTAGTGATGGTGGGGGAGGGGCGAGGTGGTAATTTGGGAAACATGGAATGTGAGTTGGATAAGAGGAAAACTAAGTCACATATGTCAAATGAAACGTGTTGTCTACTTCACAGGCATATTACATATATTCATTAAATATTTGCGCTTAATAGGGCAAATGTTGGACTCACCGCAGAGCCTTGGGCACATCCTCCATAGGGTACCTATTTTGTGGCAGAGTTAGAACTGTTCATGTGTAAGAAATCGCCATAAAACTTTCAAAAGTAACGCTAAATGTACCTTTCAACAACATACCCTGGAATAAATTGAACTTAAATGATTTATTACTTTAAGGAATATTTTGTTTTCACTCATTTACGCGAACCCAAACACTGGTACACAACACTGAAATCCCCCCCCCCCCCCTCCCCGCCCCCACCCCCACTTTACTCTGTGAAGAGAAGGACAAATGAGCCCAAAATCTCCGCTGACAAAGATTCTTTTCGGATAAATAGCAGATGAAGTCCATTTATTGCGTCTTGTATGTTTTTGTTTTTTTGTTTTAGTTCTTTTTTTCAATTGGCTCTGGGATGATAATTAAAGCCCCGATGGGGGTGACCGGTTAATTTATAATAGTAATTTTGACACGCGTTGCAACACTATGTAAATTGTTTTGTGGTGGAGGCAGACCAGCCATTTTTCCTGGGTATAACCAGTACTGTATACCTCCCGCCATCCGTAAGAATCGACACTTCCTCACTTACAAATAGAGCTCCCAGAGGGATTCGAACCAGAGTCCTTATATAAGGACCCTGAATAAGGACATTGACCTGACCTACCATTTTAAAGAAAGTATAATATGTGACAATTGTTTAAATGTCTCAAAATAGGTTAACAAACTTTAAGGCATTGGTCCTGCAAAACATTATTTAGAAACGATTTTGATAAAACGGAAAGGAGATGTTTAAATCATGTTATACTAGTCTACTTATTTATACTTATCTACTGTACCAGTTATTCACGTTTAAATAATGAATGACTGAACTATCTTTGTTTTAATATGATATTATTTAGATGGTGTTATCTACACAAAAAAAATCAAATAACTTTATTCATCATTAATCATTCAGTACAAGGTTTGTAGCCTACACACTATACATACACTTACATTTATTTATTATTTATCTAAAGATTAGATGCTGACAGCCTGGGCAGGATACTTCTACATAATCATAATATAATATATTATCCTGTATATTTCCCAATAGGGGACGTGTTAATTCCAACCGTCGCCGTGACACGCGTTGTCAGTATGCAAATTCTAAATCTGTGTGTAGGGTCAACCTAAACCTTAGATCGTGGTGTACGGAAGAAAAAGTCATAGCACTTTTAAGGAAAAGCCATAGCACTTTTACCCGAGTAGGGGAAATTGATCCCGAGGGTGGCTACTTTGTCGGCGAGTTAGAACTGTTTATGTGTATTCGATGTTATCTATAAAGATATTAATGTCATCTTAAGAAACTTGTAAGAAATCGCCATAAAACTTTCAAAAGTACCGCTTAATTCACCCTAAGGTGACAATGGACTCGTGTTACATGTTGTACACTTCAACACCATACCTTGTGAATGTAAATGTTCCTTATAGCGAAAAAAATTGAATGATTGCACATACAGAAATCCACGCGTAGCCTATACTACGCGCCAATAGGCTACGCGCCACCACCCCCACCCACCCCACGCTCCCACCCCAACTCTCTCCCCTCTCCCACCCCTTCTTTTTCTGTTAAACTGACCTGCCACTTTTTATTCCCTTTTGCTCTGTATTTGCATAATTATAAACTAATGTATTTTACCCAGAGACGGGGTATTTTACCCAGAGACGAAGCTGGATAAAATTGAGTATTAAAACAAACAAAAAATCGAGTATAAAATAAGTTTGCAATGTAAAAACCTGCGAATGTCTGAGTTTTGTAAGGTTCAGTTTCTATTAATATAAACAGAGGCCGTTTATTAAATGAAGATAGTAATACACGGGTTATATTGAATGCGTTTCTTCACAGACCTAATTAATATATATGTGGGGTTTTAGTCTATAGATGCCATTTAAAAAAAAAAAGTAAATGAAACAATCATGGAATATAACAAATTCGATTATGTTAGATACATGTGCATAATTGCTGAAAAACGTAACCCATATTTAGCCTATGTTTCATTTATAGCATCGTTTTAAACTCCTGACACCCTTTCAAAATTCTTTCTTTTTTTCTAGCGACAGTTTGATAATATATTAGTCAATTATGATATTTTAATATTGCACTATGTTCAATACTTGAAATCGTTAAAATTGTTCGTCATAGAATTTTTCTCAAAATGTCATAGAAAAAATTTCATTTACTGACAATATTTTTAAACATATTTGAAAATAAAATTATTCAGTGTTTAAAGTTGTTACAGTAGGGAAAAAATATAATATGACATTTACTTGATGTGAACTAATATATTATTAAAAATATAGCGAAGATTAACACGTAATTAACTCACACAAGCAGACAACATCTATTATTGTATACAGGAACTACCAAACTCAGCAAAGGGAAACAAATACAAAAAGAAACAGAACTGTGCGACTATGGTTTGTAAATTTTTTTAGTAAAAGTAAGCCACAATGATATTATTACCATGGGAATTACAACAAGCACGCGAATCATCAATGAATTACTAGTAGGCGAACATTAGTCCGCAAATGTAGGCGGAGTAACGCGTAGCCGTAGGCAACCGGTCACCTGATTGGCTGACCTGTCAGGATCGAGCCTGCTCTGATTGGCTGCGTTTTCAACGTCGGTCAGAGATGTTTTGCATATAACAATCTGCATAATGTCGTGGTTCCATACTCGTCTTAGAGTGCTTTATCAGATATTGTGTCTCAATAATTATTCGTTCGTGTTTCTGGTGATCTGGATAGAAAATAATCAGTTTTAAATCATCGATGATCCGTCTTGTGTTCCTCATACTTTTCTGCTGGTAATAGTGGTAAAGAGTAATTCGCAGAAGGCGTATTTTGCGGACTGTTTTTCTCGCCAGAGAACGCAAGTGTTTTACATCAAATTGACAAACAGACATTTGTTAAATAAGATAAGTGAGGTAGGGAAGCGAAACATTTTGAGAATGAGTTTAAGTATCGGTGGCTACCATCCGGGGTACACGCATCCGGGAGCTATGGGTGTAACATCGGCGCAGGACTTTTACGCGTCGCACTATCAGTCACAGGTCGCTGCAGCGACCGGATATCCGGATTATGACGTCACAAGCGACCGCGGCTACTTCCACAATTGGGTTTTGAGTGGAATGTCGGAGATGCCGATGACACCGCCAGAAACGTACGCAACTGTTTGTAGTACGCCGTCGCCGAATTCATTGTGCCAAAGCCAGTTAGGATATGTTGAGAATGGACAAAGTTTGAAAGAGTGGCAGGAATACCGGTTGGCGACACAAGTGCCGCCCCTGTCTGAGATAGGACAGTATGACACTTACACAAACTCTTTTGGGGAGAGATGTTATCGCCGACGGACGTCGGCAAATAAGAAAGAACGACGCAGAACTGTCAGTATCAACAATGCGTTTACGAACTTGAGAGGTTCCATTCCAAATGTGCCATCAGACACTAAATTGTCAAAAATTAAGACCCTCAGACTAGCTATTAGCTATATATCTTATTTGAACGAAGTGCTAGAAAAGGGAGACGAAAGCCTGACAAAGAATGGTTTTAAAGCCGACATATCCAGGAAACGTGAACGACGAACAGAAGCAACCACAGAAGGAAAGAAAAGCGCATCTTCAGACGCATGTGTGAGTATATTTTTTCTTTTTAAATTTACCTTTCTTTTTCTTTTCTCGTCCTTTCTGTCTTCGTTCTTCCCTAATAGGAACATTACTCATATTCTTATATAAGTATGTTCAAAATATATCTATATAAAATAACGTATGTATATGTATTTTAAGATAACAATAATAATTAGTAATGAAACATTTAGAAAACAAAATTTAAATATATCGTTATAAATCCATGTTGGTACAGAACTGATTACCCTTTTTATTCAGAACAATACCGATGTCTTCATGGACTAATATTATTATATTCTTACCATTGGTTAGGTAAGATGAAACTATGAATACATGTTTGTTCCATCAGGGACTGTGGATAGATATATATTAATAAGGTCCCGATTCAACACAAATTTGCATTACATTATATATGTCCATGTATTAATTATCTAAAATTTCATTTTTAAAAGGATAAAAATATGACACTGCCATTTTAAGTACAAACCCATTATGATTGCTGTTTTTAATTTTTTATATTAAGTAAAAACTTTTACGCAAGTATGTTATGTTATGTAATCAAACATAATATTGACCATTACATGCATTATTACCCCTTCAATGATATCACTTGTTTTTACCGTCGATACATATTGATGTTATTTACTCCATGACCACGCCTCATTAGTACGACCCCGGGGGCTACAGATGTTTATCCCGTACGATGATAGTCTATGATACGGCCGGTATCTGGTCATATCAGTGATGTCACAATTGTATAGATGTATAGCTAATTGCGAACATACATACATATTCACATTGACATATTATATGTATAAGTTTTAGGTCTATAATGGTACATAATTATGTTAATAATAAATATATGTTATGTTTTAATATACAAACTCACAGACTATAAGTCTGACAAACTGCGTTGTTTTTTTTTGCGAGAGTACAATTTCAGAATGTATCATCTGGACATAAGTAAATAACATTAGTGTGCACTCTGTTAAAGTTGCAACGTATCTTAAGGGATGGTGTTTGGGTTAAAAAAGGGTGTTCGGTGCCGGTTTGTTATTCCTTTTCTTCTATATTAAGGATGGGGTACATAGGAGCGTATTTCTTTAAATAGATTGTATTCATAATTTTCCATTTCCAAAATGTTGAGATTTTACCTTATTTTCACTAGGTGATAACATTTGTATTACTCGCTTTTTATCCTTATATTCTATAGTAAAATAAAAATCTTGGCAGAGTAAAAATATGGTAATTTGCAAGAATCGAAACAAAAACATTCCAATGAGCGATGATTATGAATGGAATGTAAAATCCGTGATACCAATATGAGGAAACTGCATATACAGACACAAATAACACTTAAAAAAATGGGAAATGATTCCAATGGGCGTGTCACACAATCCTCTTTAATTAAGAACTTGATAAAAAGGCTCCTTGTTGTAATGGTTTACTACAGTTATTATTAATTAATTAATAATTCTTCATCTTTCGTCAGTTCTTGCGCACAATATGACATAGTTATGTGTCGACGTGCCGTAAAACCCCATTCATTCATTCATTAATTAATAAAAATATAACCTTAACTCGGATTTAACGTTGGTTGGCCCCGCTCAAGGAAGAACACCAACAAAATAATAATTTCATAATAGGGGCGCTTTCATCATATGTTAACTTAAAACACGCAGTTATTAAACATTTCAAATTTATACAGAATCCTTATCTTAAGAATAAAGTCAGTAATATTGTTGATGAGCATGTAGATAAGTGGCGGACAATCTCGGCTGGATGCCAGATCACTTGTCAAGATATCACTTGATAAAATGTTTCATACAAACACAATCTTTCTAGAAAATAGGATATTGTATGATTTATTTCTGCATTATTCAGATATGTATCGCTATAAGTTGTATTTGCTTGTGTGTTTTTTTTGCGTGTTAATTGTGTGTCATTTTAGTTTTTAACGCATTAGATTATGATTTAAATAGTGTACTATAGTTCTAAGTTGTATAGTCTCGCTGCCATAGGTATCATACGCTCTAGATGTAGTGTATATCTGTTTCTAGAAAGAAAAAAAAAGGTTTAAAACAAATCCAGTAAGTTCATGATTTAATAAAAAACGGATCCAATTAAAATATGATGAAATCACTGTATAATTCAGGGTTAACATTTTTATTTAGCGAAATCGGGCTTTAAATACTTTAATTAACTCCTATGCGTAACATAAGAATAAAATAGCGCATACAACTGTGCGGAATAGATTTCTGTTTCTGTTTTTCATTATGTTTTGACTCTTAAGAATAGAAAATACATGTATCATTACTTGTTTTAGTTTTTAGCCTGACCCACCTCACACCCACGCACCCATCCTAACCCCCACGAAAAGCATATGTGCCCCCCCTTTAATTCACATACAATAGTGTCAGTGTTGTCAAACTATGGAGTATCATTCAACATCGTAACAGTTTATTGTCCGAGTTTTCGATTTGTATTCATCACCTTATAATAATAATAATACTAATGCAGATAAAAATCCGTTGCCAACGTCATTCGTACACACATAAAGAATTGAAAAATATAAATTATCAATACAGATTGAAACACAACAAAAAAGGATTGAACCAAAGTTGCAAATTATTTCTGATTCCTATAGAAGTGGACCTATCGCGTTGAATTTGAATCTAAAAGAACATGCCAAATCCAATTTTAAAAAATACTGATAACCAGAAACAAAGTAACTTTAATAAATCAAAAGCGAAACCTCAGTCGCGAGAAGTGTTTATAGTTGAAAAATGATGCGTCAAAAGTTGAACGATTGTTATTATGTTTTCTCTAATAGCTTCCGTCGGGGGAGGGGCTGAACACCACGGGGATATGGTTCTAGAAACCGATACCTCATTCCTTTAACTGCCTCTGCGATTATTCCGATAATTTCAAAATTAATGATGGCGCTAATTTCATTATTGGGCGTCAACTGGCCACTCGTCCATCTGGAAGAGCGTTGAGAAAACTAAAGAGATACCCACTAGCCGTATCATATTTTACAACCGATCTGTCGGCATTTTTATTTCCAATTTTCATTTTTGTTTTTGTAATACTAGTAAGTATCCATGTTTCGGCACGGGTTTCAGCCAGAGTAGTTTTACATACACGTACATCATGAAAAGTACACTGATGCTATCTATTTTTATTTTTTATAAAGGACGAGAAAACTTTAATTGTTATATCAGCCTTTGAATTAACGTAACTCAAAATACCATGCAGTTAATGGGAAGACAAATAAACTCAACAAAAAAAAAAAAAATCAAATAAAGAAAGTTGTAGTAATGTGTTTTAAAACTTCTTAAGTTATAAGTTGCTTGTACATAAATTGTGGTATATACTCGTTTGAAGAAAGGTATTAATTATTTCATATCAAAGTTGAGTCACGAATATCGTGCACGAACTAGGAGGATTTTATTTTATCTTTTGACCACGTTTTCTGATAAGTGATAAATATTAATTGAGAAATGTTTTGAGATATTAATATGAACATATTTAAGACAATATAAGTGCACTTCGGTATTTACTCTTAACTAAAAGTAGTTCTATAAAAGTAGTTCCATTCTTTTTTGATTTCTTTTTAAGAAAAAATAATCCGGTTACGGTATATATGTGTTATTTTATGCATATTTTTTTATAGTAACACCGAGCAACATCGAAGATATTTCATAGCTCTAGAATATCTCTGGCAATAGTATAAACATAACGACATATTCATTATTTTTCAAAGAGAATCCAATTTAATTCAATGGTGACATGGCACGCGCACGACACCCGTAAACAAACTCATATTACATGGAAACATGTTATATTAAGTTAATTCTAAAATTTATTAGGTACCATATTGCATATTTAATTTTCATTTGAAGCACAAGTTGATAATTTATCAATGATCTCCTCTTTTAATAATAATTACCACCACCGGAAGGACTCTATTTCTAATTATATCACGTGACACGGCACGCGCCGCATCTGGCCAAAAACATGGCGGCAAAAGAAACTAATATCAGTAAATAAAATCGTCTGCAAGCCGTATCAATTAGTGCGATTAGGCTAATGATTATTTATGATAATATCGATCTCTTTTGATATAATAAACATAAGCAGATATTAAAAGACATTTATAACTTTTGTTATGGAACCGTATCCTTTTGTAACTGCTGTTATGAAAACGTATCCTCTTTGAAAAAACAATCTTAGACCACCGACTCGGAGAGTGGTATACATGGTATTACATTCTCAAAATCAGAACAGTGCCAATGTGTCCAGCCCATTATTATTTCTAATCATAACATTAATCGGAAGTTTGTGGTGTTGTTATTAATTATATCAGTACGATACACAGTATTTATTTACTGTTTTTTTTTTTGACAATTATCTTTTCGAATTGGTCGATATTTTATGTTGTTATTAAAATGTTTTATACTTTACTATTTATGATAAGGAATTTATATTTATTTTTTTCTCTGGAAAGTTATTAACGTTTAATTATGGTTTATTTCAGGACTCGGACGATTCCAGCAGAAGCAGCGGTAATTCCAGCACTGGCGAGGGAAAGACGAGAGGCCGCACGGGTTGGCCACAGCACGTTTGGGCATCCGAACTTAAGTCCTCACCTCAGTGATTATACAACACAACTAGCGTAATCGTCGCTGCACCGTGAGTAATCACCTCGCAAGCTAAATGACGTCACGTCCGGCCTGGGAAGTGTGGAATTTCTGACATCCGGATATGCTGTCCTTCAGCGATCTTCAGTACCAAAGGAAGAGATCGGCTCGTTTCTAGTCGCAGAATGTGCTCTATGTTGATAGATCATAATAGCGGAACCAGCTCAGAGCTCTATGTTGATAGATCATAGTAGCGGAACCAGCATTTAGTGCGTTGAACGATGATAATAATGCCATATTCAGGTGACCGTCAGTCACGTTGAGGAAACCACAGACCTAATAACATTACTTGGGCTGTGATGAAACTGAAAAATACTTCGAGAAAAACGTCAGTATTTTATTTAATCATGTCTTTGTATGTGTTATATGCGTTTTGTTAATTGTAATTTATCTGTTGGCATGCATTTTATGTTTAAGTCGACTACAGAATGTGTCTAACAAGTTGATAAACACATGCCATACATTTGGTGCCAAAGCTGTTTGACGTGCTCATTTATAGATATTCCTGTAACATGCTCATTTGTCGTTATTTCTGAACTGTATATAACGTTGTACGAATACAAAGATGGATTCATCTTCAGCACTGAATGATCTCGGCTAACTATCTCAAATCGTGATGGTGTTTTCCGGGAAAAATAAAACAAACAATTACGGGTTATTTGGTTTCTCAGACAGAATGACAATCGAATCTTTGATAAAGCCGACTTTTGTTTACAACAATCTTGCAATTATAAAAGAATCTGTCAGAAAATGGCGTCTACAGGTACACGCATTGATATTTTTTTGTCGTATTTTTAGCTTTAATATTGTTTTATCGGAACTATATAGATACAAGTCCGTCAGAAATTATCAATCTCGGGGTCACAGACCCCACACACTGTAAATAGTGGATTTCATGTTTGAAATGTTTTATATTTCTCAAGCGGTAGATTGATATGGGCTTATCAGTCGAACATCCAACTTGTGTATTGTAAACATGTTTGTAAGGAGTAGCAATTTGCTAATTTTGAAACTAAAGATTGCAGTGTAACAAGTTTAAGATTTTAGATCACGTGGAAGCTGGTACGTTTTTGTGTTCTTGCTTTTATTTAAGTACACACAACTGTGAATGTTTATCCGAAATTAAAATACAACGATATTGTCGAAGTACTGTACTTAGTCGTAGTAGGGCATATTGTTTGACAGACTATGGCATATGTACAGAATCATTTAATAACATGGGACATTTTTGTTGTGCCACTGCATATAGTGGGAATGGCTTTCATTAAACGTGAGATACTAACACTTCCACCTGTATATAGTGAGTTGGGTTTGCATTAAAAAGGGACACTAAAACGGACAAATGTATATAGTGGGTTAGGTTTGCACTGAACGTGGGACACTAAAACTTATATATAATAGTGGGATTGCTTTGAATTAAACGTGGGACACTAAAACTCACATCTGTGTATAGTGGGATTGGTTTTAATGGTCATTAAAACCTACATCTGTATATAGTGGGTTAGGTTTGCACTGAACGTGGGACACTAAAACTTACATCTGTATATAGTGGGATAGGTTTGCACTAGACGTGGATCACTAAAATGTACATCTTTATAGATAAGTGGGATAGGTTTGCACTAAACGTGGGGCACTAAAACTCGCATCTGCATATATAATAGCGGGATAGGTTTGCACTAAACGTGGGACATAAAAACTTACATCTGTATATAGTGGGATAGGTTTGCACTAAACGTGGGACACTGAAACTTACATCTGTATATATAAGTGGGATAGGTTTGCATTAAACTTGGGGTTTGCATTAAACGTGGGACACTAAAACTTACATCTGTGTATAATAGGATAGGTTTGCATTAAACGTGGGACACTAAAACTTACATCTGTATATAGTGGGATTGGTTTGCGTTAATTATGGGGCACTAACGTAACAGAAATGCATACGATTCAGGCTCAAGATTGCATTTTTGTTTCGATTAATGAAACACTCTTATTCGTTTAATATTACTATGATATTTTTTAATCAATATGCAGGAAACGTTTCTGTAACTTTTAGCGTGCTAATGTACGATATAAGACTTATTTTATTGTCTGGTAAATTTTTCAAACATTACTTCTGACATATTAATTGTTTTTGTTCCAAAGATATGTTTAAATGTTTTGTGTTCATATTTTCGTCGTATGTGTATATTTAGATGGTTTATGTTGATGGTTTGTGTTGTAAATGTGTAATATAATTATGTGTAAACATGTAAATTATGTGTACTTGGGGATAAAATACGATGTAATTAATTATGCACGATGAATGAATTATGACCAAAATGAGATTGTTATTATTGATTTCACAAAATAGTTTATTTTATTAGATATATAAGTTACTCTTTTGAAGAGTTTTATTGAATAAAACTTTAAAATCGACTTTTCTGTTTGTCATTAGAATTTGAATTTCCTATCAACATCGTCCTGAAAGCTATTAATTATGACGAAGAAAACGATGATGAGCAGCAATAATACGATGACCGACATCATCCTCAACATCATCAGCAGCAACATATCGTCTTGCTCCTCTTGCTTCTATTCGTCATTATCTTCATCATCGTTATTTCAGTATCATTATCTGATTCATACTACTAAAAGATCCTGCTCCTCCTCGTCATCATCATCATCATCATGCTCCTCATCATCATCATCACCATCATCATGCTCATCATCATCACCACCATCGCCATCATCTTCTTCTTCTTCTTCTTCCTCTTCTTCCCCTTCTTCTTCATCATCATCATCATCACCATCATCATGCTCCTCCTCATCATCATCACCACCATCGCCATCTTCATCTTCTTCTTCTTCTTCTCCTCCTTCGCATTATTCCCCTTCTTCTTCATCATCATCATCATCATCATCATCATCGTTATTTCAGTATCATCATCTGATTTCCACTATCATCATCTCGTTACCGACATTTCAGACCATTTGAGTGCAGTCACCGTATAATAATTTGCGCTGTGTTAACACAGAACGAAGTCTGTTCTAGACGCGGTCAGTCAAAATTGCTTAAACAAGAACAAATAAAGCTGACTATTCAAATATGACTTATGACTATCAAACGAAAATTCTTACCACCTACCTCGCTTTATCATATGTGACCTTAGCATACCCGCCTTATTGTCTTTCAACGTTTCAGTTTCATCTTTGTAGTCGAAATTAACCTAATTAATTAGAAAGAATAACATAAAATAGAATATTTTTTATGTTATTCCCAAACCAATATACAAGCATTCTCCATAATTATACAGACAAGCACAGAAAAAGCTTCACTATAATGACATACAAAACTATCTTATCAGAAAATTAAAGTTTATAAAATGACAAATCTCTTTTTGTTTGTGGTTGCTGTTGTTGTTTTGCTTCATTCTTTTAAAATGCTGCTATCGATGTTGGACAACATGACGTGTTAAACGTTTTAAACAAACTGTATCTGAGATTTTTGCTTTATAATTTGTTACAAACAGAATATTCACTTCCGTGGTCAAAAAGTCAACGACGTTGCGTTGTAAACCTGTTTCGCCTCTCACCGCTGCGGGTTCGAATCCCACAGGCAGCTCAACTTGTAAGTGAGAAAGTGTCGATTCTTACGGATGGTGGAAGGTATACAGTGCCGGTTCTACCCAGGAATAAGTGGGTAGTCTGCCTCAACCACAAAATAATCGACCGTCATACATAGCCTTAAATGTACTGGAAAAATGACGTTAAACGCCATACGTTATACTAAATGAAAGCAGATGAGATTATTAACGTTAACACACCGTATTCGATCCTATTGGGACAGCTTAACACACCGTATTCGATCATATTGGGACAGCAACCTCAGAGGATTATGCGATGAAGAATGAAGTTTCCCATTAGACATGACATCAGCCATGACAGGGACTGAACCCACCGGACAGCGGATCCATAGACTGGTAACCGTCCTTCGGTTTGTTTATACTATTTGAGACAACTCAAGCCAACATAGAACACAAACTCTGAATTATGTCCCCTTTATAATTTTGACTTCAAACGTTAGTGATTGAAACTTCAGAAAAGGATAATAACATCAGTTGTTTTGATTGCATGAAGGAAAAAGACACTGACTGAAACGGAGGCAGTCCAGAGGATCCGCTGAGGTACCGAGTCGTGCTCGGTTTGTTGATCTCTGCATGTTTGAATGGTGTTTTACGTATACTGTTTGGTACATATAAGACCATATGTGATGGTCGTTTTCTTTGTGGTAGAGGCAGACCACCCCATTTTCCCTGGGTAAAACCACTTTTATATACCACCCGCCACCCGTAAGAATCGACACTCTCAATTGCCAAGTCGAACTCCCAGTGGGATTCGAACCTACAGCGGTGAGAGGCGAGAACGTTTTATACGCAGTGTCTTTACTAACACGCCCACGGAAGCACAAAACGCAAATGCATTAAACCGAGTCGTGCTATAAAACGACTAAACGACCGCTTTTAGTGAATTTCTACGAGTATAAGTAAATACATGAAGAAAAAAATATTAAGAGGACTATAGAGAAGAAATGCCACTATTAGACGCATGCTGCAATCTTCGAAGGCTTTATTCAAAGATAAGTAATTTGCAACACGGAACCACTGACAACCTGGAGATAATGTTCATTAAGACATTCAACAAAGTTGTTTCATGAATGATTCCGTAATTGTCTTATCAGGTTAGCTGTAGCCAAAAAAAAACAAAAAACGCTTGGTTCCTTAATTAGGCTTCGAATCGCCTACTGACACGGGTAACATCTGTGTTATCTGCCGCGCTTGGCGTTCATGGTAAACTGATCCGTGCACATGCATCGTCGCAATCCGCTAATCCTTAATGAGATAACATATTGTTTTGAAATTCTAAAGGAGTAATTGCGTAAACAAAGGTGCATTTGTTATGATTTGGAAACCACAGTGACGTGGTTAGTATGCAATTAATTACTATATAAGTGCGCCCAACCTTAGAAATGAAAAAGTTCACACGTTAGTTGCACTTTTGTCAGTACCGAGTACCACTGTTTAGAATGCATGTACCAATACTAAACATCACTGGAAGGAAATATGATCTTTCGAAAAAAAATATTATTCACAACACGTAATATTTGCTCTTTCATACTACGCGTGTATGGTGCATAGACAATTTCATCTATGTTATATTTAAACGTTTAGTACAGAGAGATATACAAAGAGGTTGGAAAAAGTCAAAATATGTCCATTTTAATATTTCTTTAATTTGACGATGTCTCTAGCATTCTTTCCTGTTTTATCTAAAATATGAAACTCTTCTTTTTTTCAAATTCAAAACAAACTCATTGCCATTTCTTTAATGTAACACAATATCAGACTTTGAAGGCTCACACATTATCAGAAAAGTTGTAAGGGCGCGTTTAAATGAAAATAAATGTTAACTATGATGTTTCCTTTTTCTGCATGAACTAATCAAACAGTATGCTGAACTAAACGTTTAAATATAACATACGGCACTACATGGTTAGCATATAGGTGAAATAGTCTATGATGCGTTTCTTTTTTCCTTTAGAATGAATAAACACGTTAATTTGCAGCAATTCTTCTAAATTACCGTTACCTGGTGCTTTAAAGGGGTTGAATCACTGTTTTCAAACACCAATTATTTAATAGGGATCTGAAAAACTTGAAAAAAGCTGAAAGACATGATTATCAAAATGCCATAAAAAATAAAGGAGATATGACCTATTGAACATTTGCAAAGAACATAAATGGAGGTGGCCATCTTGGAACGATGACGTCATCGCTCCTTTTTACCATATATATGGCATATTGACAAAATGTTAAAGCAAAGAAAATCACTGCACATGATTAATAATAAATATACAGATGTAAATGTACAAATTGTATGCTTATTTTTCATTTGCACTGATTTTCTTTGCTTTAAAAGACATTTGGTCAATATGCCATATTTTTCAAGTTTTTCAGAGCCCTTTAAAATAAACCTTGTTTGAAAATAATGCATCAACTCCTTTAAGATTTAGTAAGTCGGTATTTGCGTTGAGTGGGACGACCGACTAAATAGAACCCATGCTACGTATACCCGCTTGATAAAACAAACCTTGATAAGTTTACATAGCATGGGCGTCCACCTCAAAGATCTAATATCACATGTCGCATATCTGTGAAAGTCGTAGGATTACACCACGTGTATATCCTTGGGAAAAGAAGATCTTGATGCAATTCACTTGAAATTTAAAACCATCGGTATCTGCAAATATCTGCAAGTAGCTATTAACGAGTTACGGTTCCATTGCGGGGTCTTTTCCGATTGGCAAAGATTTCAATTTATCGTAATTTAAACGAACCGTGCACACCCAATTTTTAAACCTTTTGGATATGCTTCAGGTATATCTTCACTGAAATGTTCAATGACCGAAACACTTTTTAGATACTGTTTTAATATAAATGGCATCAGTTTTGTTAATGTTGTCATGCATTAAGTATATATAGATGCATCATAATTAAAACTTGATGTAATACAGCCACGTCATTTAACAGCTGTGTAGATTTACAGAGGTTTGATTGAATAGGATTTTATAGTCGCACCAACAGCTAAGGTCATATGGCGACTTTCCAGTTTCCATCGGTGGAGGAAGACCCCAGATGGTGCCCCTCCGGGAAATTGTCATGCACTGGAGGGGCACCTGGGTACAACCACCGACGTTCCGCAAGTCAGCTGGATAGCTTCCTCACAAAAAAGATTCTTAGTCACATCTAAATTTATGTTTAAAGATTCTAAGCAACTTGTTCCTTCTTATATAATGGATATGTTTAAGTTACATAACATAAGGTCACACAATTTACAATCTCATTGGGATATTAACTTTACGATTCCTAAGCCAAATAAGGAGTTTTTTAAAGGAAGTATATCTTACTCTGGGCCAGTAATTTAGATCGAAATCCCAGAGCATATAAGATCTTGCACGTCAGTTAAATCTTTTTCAAACAATTATATAAAGTGGATAAAAAGTACTGCATAACTGAAATTGTTTTCGTTAAAATTGTTATTGAATCACAATACAGATTTTTATATTTTGTGAACACTTTTGTTTCCATTGTCAATATCGTGTTGCTATAAACTTGTATATATGTATTTGTTTACTATGTTGCTTTGTAAAGAGTGCCTCTGAGAAGATTAGTATCTTCACTAACTGGGCTACCCTCTCAAAATAAAGCCTTCAATTCAATTCAATTCATGAGGGCTCGAACCCACAGCGGTTAGGGGTAAGCGAATGTTAGTCTTTTAGAGACTCTAACCACTCAGCTACGGACGTTCCTTTAAAGACGAAGAAGCAAGTGCTATATAATATGATTATAGTTTGTGTGTGTGTTTTTGTTATTAATACTTTTATTCAGACACAATGTGTACTTATATATACTTAATAATGATCAAACGTGTTAAACGAAAAGAAATAGAATAAATAATAGTAATATAACAATAACAAACGGTCACAGAAGTTATTTAAATTTCAAGAAAAACTAAAACGATACATAGCTAATGAAATGAAATCGGTACAAACGATACAATCTGAATAACATATTACTGTTATATATATCCCATAAGGGGTCATTTTGATTTCATTATAGTCAGTTTAATTGACTGAAGTAGGTAACAAAATATAAAAACAAATAAAAACAAACTAACCTGAATTAACGAGTTTATTAATTACGTACCATCGCGTCTTTATGACATTAGATTTTGGTACAGGGTACATAAACGAGAATAATTCCACGGGTGTTTATATATCTTCAAATGTTCGATAAAAACACCATAGTTTGTGAGACATTCTTTATTTATGTATATCTACAAGAATGTAGGTCTATGATATCTAGTATTACATTACGTCTCAGACAAAAGACAACGTACTTTTCCTTCTAAATCTTGATAACATTTTCCATTGTATAAGAAATATTTTGTTTCTGTTTTCTCTTCTTGAGTAATGTATAATAAGTCTGCCATTCTAGTGTTACATATAAACATGGTAAGGAAAGGGACTTAATAAGGATTACGCTTCCGTTCCAATCCTTTATTTGTTGTTATTGTATATATTCTTAACTTGTAAATACAATGAATAAAATATGTTTAAACTAATTGGCTTTTGCATAAAGACAATATTGGCCTATTGCGATTGTTACTATTAAAGAGTCAACTAATTACACAAAACTTTGAATGGTATTTTCGTCACGCACACTTATAAAATAATATATATATACACATTCCAATATTAAGATTCTATAGCTTTTACTCACTCGTGAATATAGCTACAAACAATGTCCACAGCCATAATAACTGATTTAAAAACAGCAAAAAATAAGAAAGTGGGAAAGAAAAAAAATTAACCGAGTGCCATAATTATGTCACTTTGAAAAAGAATGGTTAAATACACCCTCATGTGTCAATTAACCTTACTTGATGAGGAACTTCTGAAACTTTTAACGCGCACTGTAAGAATAATATTTTCATCATAGCGTTCAAATCGTAATTAATAAAATATTCTTATCCAAATTGTAACAGTTTATACCCCGGCATCAAAGCCCGGGAACCGATCATCTCTCGTCGGAAATCGGCGTAAATTAGCATAAAATGATAACAAATTACGCTCCCAACGGACGACCATGATATGCTAATATAAACATAACCATATAACGAAACATCAAAGTCAGCTGACGATCGATGGTTGCATGATAAGATGATCAGGTTAGTAATAACCCCAAAGTCCTGAACATGCAAACAGATGGAGGGGCTTCGTGGAAGGAAATGTGTAGTGGAATGAATAGAAAATATTCATGTAACATTTAAATTAGATTGTGTGTTATTGATATGTGTATGGATACATATTCAATGC